>JAOBYE010198881.1:8924-24874 GCA_025403585.1 Parazoanthus swiftii
CTACCCACAAGATATCTCAAGGTTCTGTTGGACACACACTCATCAACCTATTACTACGACACACTCTCACCTAATGTTATTAGCCCCAGCTGCAGACGGTCAGTCATCTACCCACAAGATATCTCAAGGTTCTGTTGGACACACACTCATCAACCTATTACTACGACACACTCTCACCTAATGTAATTAAACCCAGTTGCAGACAGTCAGTCATCTACCCACAAGATATCTCAAGGTTCTGTTGGACACACACTCATCAACCTATTACTACAACATACTCTCATCTAATGTAATTAGCCCCAGCTGCATACAGTCAGTCATCTACCCACAGACACACACTCATTTAATATATGCCTTGCCCCCAGTATGTCTCCAATCCACAAGATGTCCAAACTTTGTTAGACACACACCTAAAACATCTAGCCCAACCAATAATCACCCATCCACCAGTCATGTCTAAACTCTATTAGACACAAACTCACTTATTATATCTAGTCTTAGCCATAGACACCTACTCACTCGAGCTACAAACGCTAAATCACCCACCCACAAAAGATGTCCAAACTGTTAGACATACACACACACACACACCAATTATATCGAGTCTTAGCCACAGACACACAAGCTCACTTATTATCCCTCATCCCAGCTACAATCAATAAGGCACCCACTCGCCAGACATGGTCAAACTCTTTTAAACACTCATTCACCTATTGTACCTTGCTTTAGCCACAGACACACTCACATAATATGCTTCAGCCAAGCTATGAACCGGTAATTCACCCAGCCACACACAAGTCATGTCAAGCTCTGTTAAACACACACACACCCATTATAACTAGTCTTAACCACAGACACACACTCACCTCACCAAAGCTATGGTCAGTAAGTCACCCACCCACAAGACATGTCAAAACTTTGTTATATTAGTCTCACACTCAACTACAACACCTAGCCGTAGCCACAGAGACGTACACAAACTTGCTTAATATACATAACCCCAGCTACAGACAGTGAGTCACCAACCCAGTCTCTACTAGACACACACTCGCTCTTAGCCACAGACACACACACTCACCTAATATACCTCATCCAAGCTTTGGTCAGTAAGTCACCCACCCACCAGAAATGTTCCAACTTTGTTAGACACTCACCTAATACATGTCTAGCCAAAGTCACCCACTTTCAAGTATGTCCAAACTTTGTTAGTCACACACTCACCTATCACACCTGGCCTTAGCCACAGAGACAGACAATCACATAATATGCCTTACTCAAGCTACAATTAGTAAGTCACCCACCCACAAGAGGTATCCAAACTCTGCTAGACACACACGCACCCATTATATCTAGTCTTAACCACAGACACACACTCACTCTACAGTCAATAAGTAACCTATCTACAGGAGGTGTCCTAATTCTGTTAGACACACACATACACACATTTTATCTAGTCTTAACCACAGACACACACTCATCCCTTTTTCCATAGCCGCACTCTACAGACACACACTCATCAAGTATGTCTCACCCCAGCTACAGACAGTAACTCAGCCACCCACCAGATGTAACCAAACTCTGTTAGTCACACACTCACCTATTACACCTAGCCTTAGTCACAGACACACTCACTTAATATAAAATCACCCAAGCTGCATATCAGTAAGTCACCCACCCACTAGATTTTTCCATTTTCTGTCCATTTGTCCATTTTCATCTAACCTTAGCCACAGACACAGACGCAGACACACACTCACTTATTATGTCTCACCCCAGCTAAAATCAGTATGTCGCCCACTCATGAAATACGTCCCAGCTCTGTTAGACAGTCACCTAATATGTCTAGCCCCAGCCACAATTTCACCCACCCATAAGTCATGTCCAAACTCTGTTAGTCACACATTACACCTAGCCTTAGCTACAGAGACACACACTCACTCAGCATGCATCACCAAAGCTGTATATCTACAAGTCCCCCACCAACTAGGTTTGTCCAATCTCTGTTAGACACACACTCGCTCTTTATTCGTAGCCCCAAACTACAGACACACATTCATCTAATAAGCCTCATCCTAGCCACAGACAGTACGTCACCCACCCACAGAAGATGTCCAAACTCTGTTAGACACACACAAACCCGTGATATCTAGTTTTAACTGCAGACACACACTCACTTAATATGTCTTACCAAAGCTACAGTTAGTAAGTCACCCACCCACAAGAGATTTCTAAACTCTGTTAGACACACACACTCATTATATTTAGTCTTAATCACAGACACACACACACTCACCTAATATGCCTTATCCGAACTATGGTCAGTAAGTCACCCACCCACAAGAGTTTCACATTCTGTTAGTCACACATTTGCCTATTCCCCTAACATTAGCCACAGACACACACTCACTTATTATGTCTCACCCTAGCTACCGTTAGTAAGTCACCCACCCACTAGATATATTCCAACTCTGTTAGACACTCACCTAATATATATCTAACCCCAGCAACAAATTCACCCACCCACAAGTAATGTCCAAACTCTGGTAGTCACACACTCACCTATTACATCTAGCCTTGGCCACAGACACAGACACACTCACTTAATATGCATCACCCATGCTGCATATCAATAAGTCACCCACCCACTAGATTTGTCCAATCTTTGTTAGACACACACTCACTCTTTATTCCTAGCCCCAAGCTACAGACACACACTCATCTAACAAGACTCGCCCCAGCTACAGTCAAAAAGAGACACCAACCCACAAAAGATGTCCAAACTCTGTTAGACACACACTTCCAATACAACTAGTCTTAACCACAGACACACACTCACCAAATATATTTAGCTCCAGCCACAAGTCACCCAACCAACAGTTTTGTCCAAAAATTCTGTTAGACACATAATTACTCCTTGTACCTAGTCCCAAGTTGCAAACATGCGTTCACCTATTAAGCTTAACCCCAAGTGTAGACAGTAAAACATCCACCCACTAGATATACCTAGCCCCAGCTACAAGTCACCCAGCCAACAGTTTTGTCCAAAAACTATGTTAGACACACACTCCTCCCTTTTTCCAGGCCCCAAGCCACAGACACACACTCATCAACCCAGCTACAGACAGTAACTCACCCACCAACAAAAGATATCCAAACTCTGTTAGACACACAGTTTTGATTAACAGTTAAACTAATATTTTCTTGTCAAATTCTTTCCTCTACATTTGACAAAAATTATTCAAATGTTTAAGTTTTGTCAAAAATAACCTAGTGTGACAGCTAGAGAAGTAATGCGGAGAAAAAGTGGATAGGAGTCTGAAACATAGTTTGGTCACTATACTGAGAAGTGGTTAGCGTCCCGACCATCAATGCCTATGATAAAGTAAAACTGCTCACGAAAATTTCAAAGTTAAAATGAACCACGGCAAAGTTAAGCTGGGTCAGTCACGGAAAAGTTAAACTTAGCACTGCAAAATAAAACATCTCACGGGAAAATGAAACTGCTTATGATAAAGCAGAGCACTTCACGGCAAAATAAAAACTGCTTCGCGGCAAAGTAAAACTGCTCAAGATACCGTTATTGCTTCACGAAAAAAAAAACTTTTCATTTACGGCAAAGTAAAACTGCTTGTGGAAAAGTAAAATACTCCAGGTAAAATAAAACTACTTACGGCAAAGTAAAATCACTTAAGGAAAACTATAACTATTCACGGTAAAGTATAAAACTGCTTCCCATAAGTTAACACTTCCTCTCGGCAAAGTAAAGCTATTATGACAATTTCGAAGCTTGTAACAATCACTTTGTTTTTCTACTCATATGTCCTAAACGCGAAAGTTAAGAAAAGAAAGAAGACCGGTTTCCGCTCTGCCGACGTGTTGTTAACCGCGTGGTTTCATTAAAGAAAAAATGTAGAAAAGTTTGATAAATGTGCTATCGTTCTCAGGCTTTTTGTTTTACTAAAACGCTAACTAAACCTTGATTGTCAAATGAAAAAGAGTTGAAAAAGCAATTTTTAAATAAAGTTGATAATTATAAGAATTACAAATGAATGAATTCAGATGGAAGTTTTGAGTTTCAAAAAAATTGCAGCCAAATAGCGCTGGAGATGAAAAGAAAATATCGGTTATTTTGAAACAGTTTCAAAAAGTACATTATTCGTCTTAAACCTGCTAAATAAAGCAAATGCATGGGTGTATTTTGATGAAGATGTGAAGCCAAAGCCTTTAGAAATACACGCGGCCGGGAAAACCAACCCGGGTTTCAGTCGGCAGTTTTCAATAAAAAAATATATATTTTCCCCATTTATTTTAGCCGTAGTTATCAAAGGCGGTTTTTGAGTATTAATAATATGAGTCGAGCTTTACTTCCTTTGAGATGAACAACGTCTCAGCTTTTTTAAAGGTTAAATTTTTTTCCCTTCTTGTGTAAAACTGAACTCAACCATGTGCCGATAGTCATACAGGATCAATGAAAGTTCACTCAAACACCGTCATAACTCCAAAAAAGAGCTAAGCATCTATCAAAGGAGACAATAGGCGTACAAAGTGAAGAAAAAGAAGTTAAAAGTGACATTCTTCGCATTATTTAGCGTTTTTGCAAACGGCTAGTACTTCCAGAAAGCCTCACTGAGAGTCAGCCATGTGCGATAATCACATAACATGTTGAATGAAAATTCTCTTAAAACATCGATTTAGTTCCAGCAAAGGGCTGAATATCATTCAAGAAGGGACAATAAAGGTTCAAAAGGAAGAAAATAGGTTAAAAATAACTTTTCTTAGCATGTTTTGGCTTTTTCTTCAAAGGCTAAAACTTCGAAAGAAGCTGCTGCAAGTTTGGAACTGAACCGAAAGGACAAAAATAGTCTTCAAAAACTTCAAATTAATGTTCCCTAAACTAGAATCTATTAACAAGTACTTAAGTGAAATGCACTTACTGTTTAGTCGATGATATCTTTCTTCTGGAGGCAATTTTTCCTCCAATATTTGCAATTCCCAAAGAGCGAAAATTTTTCGACCCTTTCAACAACGAAGACTTCTGCAAACTAATTAAAAATGCATGGCATAAGTTCCAATTAGGCGGGAATCTTGTGAACTCGATCTGATTGGCTAATGTCTTCTGACGTTGTAACACCTGTGACATAACCTTGGTTAACCTTGTTCCCAGGACTCAACCGTTCGGGATATTTTTTATTTCTTTTTTTCCCCGAGGAATAGTTTTTAAAAAACCAATACATTTTAAAGCTGTTAATTAGCAGAAGAATTTTTTTAAAGTTATCACCAGGGGCTCCTGGTTATCACCACATATTTTACACTTCATTCATTAGTTTTTGTTAGTTTGTGGAAAAATCTGGAATACCCCCCCCCCCTCTCTCCAAATATCCATCCACCGTACCAAGCCTTGTAAAGCGTTTTTATTTTCTTGGGATGAGAAATCATGTTGCGAAATATTGTGCTTGATCCTTGGAGACCCAGGGATGGTCAGTAAACATCATGATCTATCGATATAGCACTGATCATGAAAATATATTAGTTGATAACACACTGGAAGATAAAAAAAAGCAAAAAGAAAACAAGAAAGCCACTGTAACCTCTTTCCCAAGGTGGAGATTCGTATGTTGTAATTTGTTAAACTAAGGCAACTTTCGATTGTTCAAATATGTTTAAGTTCCGTAAGTTCAGCCATCTTACTACCTAGATAAATCGTTTTTCAAAAATACTTCAGAACAACTGGCTAGTTTAGAGTAACGGAAAGCTTGCTTAGAAGCAGGTCCGAGGTAACGCTATCTGAAAAGATACAGGACACTCACTATATAAGGATTTTTGAGCGACCACCGATATTCCGAACACACTCTTCACCTCAACCGCAAAGCATTTAGGCCTTAGCAGATTGTGCTCCTAAAAGTGCCGGTATTTTATGCTACTAGCAGTCCTTATATGTCAGTGTTGGCAAACTGTGCCAAAGTTATGCCGGAACTCACAATTTTTCCTTCTGATTTCCGAAGTCAGCATTTGGAGGTTTATTAAAGCATCTATCAATGTTAAGCGCGAGGGGGCCGGGGGACCCTGGGCATATGTAGGGCATTTGACCTCTATTGCCTTCCTCACCCTCGGGAATTTGACTAAGAATCTGGGTTCCAGGGTGGGGACGTTTGCTTTTTTTGTGTTTATAGACTGAGAAAATAATACCTGCATAACTGTATCACTTGAAATGCAAGACTTGTATAGCTCAACATGGTATACAGCCCGCTTTGTTTCTGTAATACTGCTCTAGTCAGTTATATTTGATTTTAGTACTTTAGATGCTAGATTTGTTGATTATTTCCCTCGTATTACACAAAGCATTGAAGGTATTAGTAAAAATGTAAATGATTTGTAAGATATACACAACAACGACTATGAAATTAAGGGATATTACTTCCCCAAGGTGGGGATGTTCGATCTGATTTGACCAAATGGTGGGGAATTTGACCGAAAATTCTTCTAAAAAGTCAAATGCCCCACATATGTCTGGGGTCCCCCCCCCTCGGGCTTAACATTGATAGATGCATAACCCGAATAGGTTTATCCGTAATAGGAACGGCTAAAAAAAGGTCATAAGTACGTTTGTCCCACAAATTTAGCTTTTAAGAGTCCAAGTTTACGAAGTTTATGAAACGTATTGGCACCACTGACGATGGGGATAGGCAGAGAACATATTATTTTACATACTGTATTCAGTGGATATAATAGGCCTTTTCACATTAGGATCGTAAGCAAGTCTAAAGTAGGCCCACTTTGTTTGTGAGTGGAGATATAGTACTAGTCCCGGGTACTAGAAGACTCAAAGTATGATACTTTAAAGTACGGCATCATCAAAAGAGCAGCATCCTACTTCAAAGACTGATCGGACCAGTCTTCATTACTCTTCCTTCAGAAAAGTACTACGTACTACTACTGATCTTTGATCGCGGTACGGGTCCTGTTCCCCGTACAAGGTGGTGTTTACATGATACCGGATTGAATTTCATCCCGCTACGACAAACACTTTCCATTCCACGTTTACATAGTCGTTCTCATTCTGGAAATAAAGTGCGGTAAAAACATCGGCGGATCGAAAACTTGAGTCAGCTGATCAGCCCAACCAATCCACTTACCTAACTCCGTTCCGGAATGAGCTCGTTACCAGATTTACATGGTACTTGTTGAACGTGCGGCCAGATTTCATTCCGGAACGAACATTCCGATTCGGTGCGACTACCGGGATTAACTCGTTCCGGAATGAGTCGTACCGGAATCGGATTTTAGAAGGTATCATATTGGTATCATATAGACATCCACCCTCAGCCCCAAAATTAGACGCTCTTTTTAATAATAAAAAGGGAAAAAAGTTGATTTAGTTGAGGGTTTTTATAATACATATCTAGTTTGTATCTCAAATATGAGCAATTCAAGTGTTTGTATGGTGTTAATTTATAAAATAAAGAGGAAAGGCAGAACAAGGTGTTTTTTCCGTAACCATCATTGTCCAGGAAAAAGTAAAAATAATTTTTGACCATATCCGGTCAATGACATTGTCCAATCGGGTCGGGGTGTGTCCATGGTGTCGATTTATATAAACAAACTTAAACTTAACTGTTTTTTAAAAAACGTGATCAAATATTTGATAATGTACGCCAGGTCACGAATGCATTAAATTAAAAGCCTCAGGGGATCAGGTATTACTTATCAATCAACTGATTTTCGTTATTCTACACAATAACCATTATCACAGTTGTTGTCTGATCATATTGTGATTGTGAGTTTGAGTGCAGTAAACACTCAAGTCCGGGACTCAAGTACGTTACTTAGCAGAATTGTTGCAAGTCCCGGTGAACCGAAACGTTTGAACTATGTTTTATTCGTCGCTAAACAACATTCTGAAACAAACTCTTTCTCTCGTGCCGACCGACAAACGAACGACGCAGAAGCTCAAAAATGTCTCGGATCAGCAGTTCAAAAACTCCATCTACTCAGAGCTGGACCAAATAAAATCCAAGTTAGGAGGTAATGAAAGAAAAGATCTATTCAGCAGCATAACTTTGTTCAAGGAAGGACTCGTCTCACTTTATCAAACGCTTCCAGACTCGCCTAAACCAAATGGCGGAGGAAGCTTGAAGGAAGCTTGCGAAACTGCAGCCGTTGTTGCAGGTTGGGCGTTCCAGATTGCTCCGCTCTCACAAAGCCTCGACAACCTAAAACTTTCGGATCTACAGCCTGCTGCAAAACAAGCATTGGAAGATGCTAAGTCGAAGTTTAAAGCTGCCAAAGAGAAAGCTGCAGACGTGTTCAGTTGTGCGGCCCTCAGCACGGCTGATAGGATAATGGCCATACGAATTCGTGTCATGGCAACCATTTTGCAACACATCAAGCAGCCGACTCCTGCTTTGGACGAATGTCAATTGTGTTTGAAAGAGCTCCACGCTGTGCCAGCCGTGCGGGAGGCATTTACTGAAGAGCTGAAGAAGGGGTTGAAATCGTTCTTCAAGAAGGAACATTGTGCAGAGATTTTTGGCTCTGTGTGTCACTTGAATAAATTTTTATTTGAATTTTCCCTAATGGCTGGGGGGAGGGTGGCTGGTTGGCCTTGTGTTGATATTGGCAAGAGTCGTATTCGGCCTGTAGCTGATGCCAAAGTGTCACACATACTGCGGGAGGTGAATCTGGGTCAATATGATTTACAGCTCTCATTTGGCCATTGGGGCAAGACAGGGGAAGAGAAGCTCATGGGAGCTGAAGATGTGACATTTAACAGCGAGGACCAGTGCATTGTGGCAGATCTGAATGGTCACAAGATGAAAGTGTTCAGCAACAGTGGGATTTTCTTGTACTCTTTTGCTCTGCCAGCTGAGGAAAACCAAATTTTCTGCCCATTGTCAGTGGCCACAGACAATAATGACAACCTCTATGTATTGGCAAATATGAAGCCTGTGGGGGGTGGTAAGGAATGGAGGGGTGTGATCACATTTGACAGGTATGGAAATGTAACACAAAAACTGCCCCTAAGTGACATGTTTGTGGGTTGGTCACTTGCTGTCAACAGTAGCAAAATCTTCATTTTAGGATTGCAGCAAACCCGAAAAACATCTTGGCAGGAGGTACAGGTGTATGACTTCAGTGGGAAGTCTTTGCACTCCTTTGGTAAAGGGTATGTGGTTGATGGAGCCTACCTTGCGGCTGCACCCGGTGGTGATGTTCCACAAGTTCTAATTACAGATTTTGGGGACCAGTGTGTTCACATATTTGACGACCAGGGTAATTATCTGCGCCGGTTTAAGACCCAAGGGAAGCTGGTCAATGCTGGTGGCTTGGCCTTCAGGGAAGCAAACCAGCAGATTGTTATTGCCAGTATCAGCACCCATGGAGGTCAGGTTGAACTTTATGAAATTGATGGCAAGTTAGATCACACCATTTCTCTTGACACAGAAGAAGACCCAATCCTAAAGGGCATAGCTGTTATGAACAATGGTTTGGCGGCTGTGGTAGACAAAACACAACAAAGGATTCACATTGTGTAGTAGTATTACGACAATGCAATTTTCAAGTGGTACTCAATACTTTACCCAGGTGGGGGGTATACTCAGCAATATTTTGGGTTGGCAAGTCACCCAGGCCTTCAAACCCTCACCATATTTCAGACCTGAAAAGTTGCAATTTTCTAATTCCCAGTTTCAGACCAAATTGAACATTTAAAGCCAGTATTTTGTTTATCTTTAATATCCTTGTATTGTTTTTATCTTATTATTTAAATATTTGTAAATTCACAACACCAGTGCTTTACTTCTAACTTGATGAAGTACTTATAGTAAGTTATTATAAGCTATTATTGTTATAATTATTTGATTGTTGATATAATATTATTATAATTGTATATGATGTTTACATGGTCCTATACTCTTGTGGTATCAAAACCATTATTATTTTATTAAATAAAATGTAATTAATTATAATATATCCTGAAATAAGTGAAGTGACGTAATACCATGGCAGAACCTCAGAACCTTTTTGTCCATTGACTAATCAAAAACTGTACTTTTTTGCTTCTTTTGTCTACTTAGGCAAAATGTAGTAACTCCCTTTTCCACATCAAAACAGCCTTTAGTTAATACCAGTACCCTTAAGGGTCGCAGTATACTTGTATCTAGTAAATTGATTTTAGGGGAGTAACCCCATCCCCGGGACTGAGTATATTCCTATCAGGTTACAAGAGTCATTTGAAGAGGTCAGTGAAACCAGACCAGTTGAACTTTCAGTAGCACTGATTTTTTTCAATATTTGAAGGATATTTTCTCCTCACTGATCAGCCTTAATGTCCTCACTGTTCGTGGCCTAGCTTTGCTCTGCATCCCAGACTGACTGCCCCTGTGAGTCTCTGAGGATGGCCTAAGTGATGATTTAAGGTGACTTTTCAAAACACTGGGAAATTTTCTAGTTTCTTTTTCAGCTACACAGTCTCCCAGGCTTAGTGTACACAACAAAAACGTTTTGAGGTGATTTCCTTTTTTATGCCTGCAGAGAATAAAGGCTTTTCTCGCCATTTTTGAGCGAGGCTCTGAGGCAGTCAAAAGCAAAATCAGGCCTGTAGGTAGGGGGGTGCATTGGGTGCATATGCACCCCCCCCCCACAGACCCAAAAAGATCCACATTTGGGGGTTCAATAAGATGATTAGGTTTATTGGTGAAACAGTTGGTGCTACCGTTAAACAAAACGACTAAAAAAAAAATGGCCATCTGTGTGTTTGACCCATAAATTTGGCTTTGAAAAGTCCAAGTTTATGAAATATGCACCCTCCCCCCAACAATAATCCTGCCTACGGGCCTGAAAACAATCTAGTAAAGTTTGGGAGGAAACTCTGCTTTGATTAACTAACAAGAACTGCCATTGTGGTGTTGTACAGGTGTGGGGAATTTTGAGGTTTTGTGAAGGGTGGTTAATATTACCATATTGTCACTTACATTTTGGCTGTTTTTGCACCTTATATATTTCTAATGGCTCCCTGCGTATATGTAAATATAACTCCTAGCTGTAGTACCACAAGACTTTTTTTTTGGTGGGGGGGATTTGTCATTCAAATATATATTTTTTTTATTTTGCCAAATACTGCAGCAGTATTTTTAGCCATTTAAAAAGTAAAGGGGATTTCAGTTTGAACATAGCTCTGCAGGATTTTTTCTTTGCTTGTTGGCTTGCAAGTTAATTCAAAAATGCCCAATATGCTGCCCACTATCACATGTTGCTATGTGGCAGAGCTAATACAGCTGTTTCGAGGAGCCAACACAGAGTGATACGCACTTGTGTTAACTTGTGACAATTGAAGTGATCACCCCTAGCACTATTGAACATACAGTAATTGTAAATGAACTTCATTAATGTTAACATGTTTTAAAATAAATGTATAACGTTTCAAGTTTGAGCTGTTGGTCATTTTTAAATTCATTCTTAAAATACATCACACCTGGGGAATCATTTGGGTTTTCAAAGAAATCCAGCATATCAAAATTATACATGTACCTCCCTAAATAAATCTCTATGTGAGTATACAATATTGACTGGGATGGGAGGATCTAAGAATATTGCAATTAGGGTATTTTTAGTTTTACTGAGATCATTTCATTTAGTTGTGGTCCACAAGTATGTTTGGTACAGGTACCCAGGAGGAGGGGGGTACTTACAGTCTATATTTTTGATGGGGGTGTGCCTTCCCCATCCTTTTAAAGACCCCTCCAAAGTAACTTTCTATACCATATTTCTGGCAAGATGAAACACACATTACTATTAACAGGCCAACAAAAAGACCATGGTTCTAACGGAGCCCGTAATTTGCTTCTCTTTTGTTCTGAAGTCTTCGAAAATTAATGATCCACAACCGAAATCTGGGAGCAAGTTAAGAAAAATATTTTGGGTACACATACCAACCCTTTTCCAGACTTCTCATGATCAAGCAAAATGTATACCCTTTTCCCAACCAAATTGGCCCTTAAAGTATGACACATACCAATAATATAGTTATTTGTGGGGAGTACCCCCTTGGGGGTACTATTTTATGGCTTTATTCTCAACTCTTGTGGGGTTTTATTATTTCCAAATGTTAAGTATCATTTACTAATGTTTCTGGCTTTTCAAAATGTTCAAAAAAATTGACAGCAATTGGGAACATTGGAACTAAATCAGGAAACTTCAATTTTCTGAAATGAAAACTTGATTTTACCTTTTGAGAAAACAAAATATAAAGTACAGTAAGGTAACCGAGACTAAAACCCCCTAAAGAACTGTGGTTACGAAATTTGATACAACAATTTTATCTGGAGCAGCTAGGGCCTTGGTCATTGATAACAAAAGATACTCAGGGGTGCCTCCTAGGGTTTTTGCAAGGGGATCCACATTACCAAAATTTAGGTTCACCAAGATAAGGTTTTTTTTTTGGTTGTGAACTTCTATGTACTTTCACAGTGAAAAGGAGGTGGGGGGCCACAGAACCCTTGGAACTTCCCAGGTACACCCCTGATACTGGAACCCAGGGTGAGGCTTCCAAATTCCAAAGGGCAGATGATTGTCGTAGATTCAATTTTATTCCAATAACCCAACCGTTAACCAACGAAGAATTCAGTATTCTGCAAAAGATCCCAGTGATTTTATTGATCAGAATGATCATTTATTTAGTAATTGTGAATGATCAATAATTCTATTTTAATGGATATTGGCAACATACAGTAAATACTTATAATAAATTCAATAGTACTGTTCACGGCACTTTACAAAACTACAGAGCTAACAATTACAAAATTATTACTACTGGTACTTACTAAATACAGTAACTAGAAAACCTCAATACAATAAAACTACAAGTAACAGTAATCAACAAAAAAGGTGTTCAATTTTTTGAACAAGATGTTGAAACAAAGTAAACTGCCAACAGCTTTTGATGCTTTAGTGATCTCAGCAATGACATGGAACCAAACAGACAACATTTAAAGATAAAAAACTAATGCCTGCACATCAACATGCATATTTTTGACAACCCTACAAAACCATGATCAAGCTTTTCCCCATCATGATAACTTGTTCCTGTGCTATTTGCATTCACGAGTTAAAAATGGGGGTGCAAGAAAAACCCAAAGAATGGAAGTATCCTGATCAACTGATAAAAAAGGCCTATCAATTGTCTGCTTTAAATTAGAAATGTTTTCAGTTTCCCAAAATCTTGTCCAAATACATGTAACCGAACTAAAAAAAAACTACAAGGGGTATCCAAAAAGAAAAAAGAAAAACTTAATAAAATAATAAAAAATAATAAAATGTTCAAACCAAGGATGTGATTGATAACTACTGTTTGACTATTTACTTGTACTGAACAAAGTTGAAAAGGAAATTAAAAACATAATATATAAATTGTGACAGTTAATATTATTTTTGTTCTTTTTCAATTAGAGTTGTGTCAATGATCTACACAAGAAAAGAAAAATGTTGCATTTATAACTACAGTCAAATTCTTACACAGTAGTACATGTATACTTTGTCAGGGTTCCTGTGGAGTCTCAAAAAGTCTTTTTTTTAAAATTTTGTAGGCCTTGAAAATGTCTTAAATTTGGACAAATTCATCCTTGAGGTCTTAAAATGTCTTAAATTTTTGTTCAGAAGTAGTTTTCATTTCTCATTCTCAAGTTCTTCAGATTGTATAAAAAGAATTTATGAAGACATAATTTGTTTGCAGGTGGTTCAGTAATTATTGTTTTCTGCACCAGCCCTCAAACAGATCATTTGATAAGCTTGAGAGAATAATAATTATTATCGGCCGCTGGGTCTTAAAAAGTCTTAAAAACGCCCTAAATTTGGTTTATATCTATTGATTTACAATACAGGGAGAACAATTGTTTTACAATACAGAGGGAACAATGGGAGGAGGAGGTTTAAACCAAGCTTAGCTGTATGACTGGAAAATGGTCCCTATCAGGAGAAAGCAGAATGATGCACTTATGACAATAAACCCAGACACAGTATTTCACTGTAGTAATATTAATAATATACTGAAACTCTGTTTAGCTGTGTGTGGAACAAGTGCATTTTCATTAACTGACTGCTCACAAGTGGGTAGCTTCATCTAAAAATGTTCTGCAAACAACCTAATATTGGTCTAGATTTGAATTGAAACCAATTGTAGAAACACACATACTTTTGGAGTCTGTTGCTGTTTTGGTACTTTTTTCTTAGTACCAAATGACAATGCTTCTGAAAAATGCACTATTCAAATATGATGGACCAATGGTAACTCATTTGCAGCTGCAAGTGTGTAAAAAGTTTTTGTTAAAAAATTCTGAATCATCACATGATACTCCAAAAACTAAACTCAAGTAGACTTCACAAAGGAACAATCAGCTTGCTTATCCTTCACCACAAAGTTGCCTCTATTGGAGAATGTTTATATTAAATTGCTACATGTGCTTTGCTTCACTGGTCTCTGACATCTCGTGTTGCTTTCGGAATTGTGATGTGTACTCCTTCAAATTCCTTTGTCACATTGATCTGACATCCAAGCCTAGACCTGAGAAGTAAAATATCTGTCAACAGTCGTTCTGGTTCAGATGCATAGGCAGTGGGGTGCACCGGGTGCTTACCGACCTCTCTGAAAAGTTCTGCTCATAAACAGTGTTTTTCTTAAGGCTGGTACACTGGTACGTTGTATCGACATTCCCCCGTAGCTGTACTGCCTTTCTCCAGCAATGGTGCCTGGCAAGTCACCAGATGCACAAAATTGCATCATTTTCCAGGACTCTAAATTTCAAAAATATTCAGGGAGGATGCCCCCAGACCCCTCTAGAAGCTTGCACCTTCGGCACTTGATGTCTTCCAACCCAGGTGTACCTGCTTTCCCATTTAGTGTACCCCACTTCCCAAGCCTTAAGAAAAACATTGATAAATGACTAACACGGCAAAAATAATATAATTATAATTATTATATAAATTTTAATTTTAATTTGAGGTGCATCCTTTCATAAAAAATGCTGGCTTAGTGCCTGTGGTTCATATTAGGATCTAAATGTTGACATTAAATTTCAAATAATAATAATTAAAGAAGAAAATTAAACACTAATTAAAACAGAGCGCAAACCAACCTTTTGCCCAAAAGAAACTCAGTCAAGACAATTTAACAGGTTGTTAATAACCAAATTAAATGAAGCTATCAAGTCAGCCTGGATGGATCTTAAGGGTTACTAAATGAGGGTGGCTATTGACTATAAAAAAAAGTGTGTTCAATTAACTAGAGAACCATTGTTTTATACATGCAAGTCAAAGAATAATTGTGAATGCAGACCTGTCAACTTGTCTTCTTTCAGCACAAGACCTTGGCATTTTATTTCATCATTTCATATTATTTCATTCTATATTTTTCATGGTCTCCCAACAAGAGCCCGAGCAATGATGGCAAAGTGTAGCCACGTTGTTAATAAATAATACTTCTCTTTATATTAGTGAAATTCAACAGAAGTGATGTAAGAACCCTAATCAGAACTGTTTAGTCCTACTGTAGATTTCAAAATTGCAGCAAATTAAAATTTCAACTGTCTGCTACTACTGGATGGAAATAAATGACTTTGGTATGACTTCGAGTTGCCAACTTGCCACGGACCATCTTCAAAATGCTCTCGACAAATAAAATTTTAAAACCATGTAGTTTTGCCCAAAAATTTTGCCACAAATATCTTGAAAATGACAATGAAGATCTTCACTTTGCTTCTCCTGATTTAATGCACCCTCCTCCACCCAACCCAACCCAACACCACCATTACTGTACAATGCATGACAAACTGTATTAACAAGTTTTGAAGATTCAAGTAAGATTCAACCAGCCTGGCTCATCATGCTAGTTCCTTGTTACATGGCTTCTCCAGGTTTAATCTACCCCCATCCCCAAAAACCACCTTCACAATAAAAACATT
>JAOBYE010198882.1:0-17428 GCA_025403585.1 Parazoanthus swiftii
GAGGTTTCACTAATACCCAGTTTTAATTACTTAACTGCATGAGAAAGTTTAAACCACGAGCTGTTGATTATGATCGAATAGAAACAACAAAACACGTACATGCAAGTACTCACAGAAAACCACTTAACAAAAAATTGCGCAGTTGATATTACTCGAGGCATTTTGTAAGCTATTTTCTTGAAGACGGCAGCTAAAAGTAAAACAAGTATTCAAAAAGGTGGTAACTAAATTAGTCAGTTCGAAACATAACCCTTCGGAACGCATTTTTGTTTTTGACAGGCTACAGCTATTTATTCACTGGTTCTAAGAAATAATACGGTTCTATACGATCATTTCATTCCATTTGATGCTTCTATAAGCAGTTTTAAAGTGCTCAACTTTAGATTCTGCTATTGCTCTATTTCTCAGAAGGCGGCAGTTGTTTTAATGAAAAAAGACATTCCTTAAACATTTAAGCATTTCTGAGCCGCCCTCATGTAAATATAATGTTAGTTATTTCCATAAGTAGGGCCGTATACAGAGCGGGAGAAAAAATGGTTTCCACTAAATTTTAAAAAATAATGCTTTAAAAACGCCAAAATAATGATTTTATAGCTTCGAAATTTGTCATTGTTCCCCGCGCTCGCGACGTACAAAGGTACGTACACCCTGATTAGCTCGCGAGTACGCATTGCCCATGGTCGGGGAGACATATGCATGCAGTTTTAATGGCGCCATTGAGATTAAATCAGTCAGTTCGAAAACAATATCTTCGGAGTGATTGATGTAGATGAAGACGAAAAGCTGTTTGCTCTCTTCGTTCTAAGAAACAAAGCGGTTCATTTGCCTCAATTCTTATAGAAACTGGGCAACCTTCTATTGTGCTGCGGCATTTCGCTTTTCCCCACACTAGAGTATTTAGATTTTTAAACTGAGAACACATTAACCTATACACAGCACGTTTTTGAAATAAAATGCAATTAACTTTATTGTAAAGTGAAGTTTGTTTTGTAGTTCAAAAAAATTCATCAAATCATGAGGCTACTAAATAACAGCCAAGTTCTCTGTTCCCCATGCATATGGAATTTTGAAGAAGAAGAATGAACTTGTGAACAAGAGTTAAATCAATGTGCTAGCTGGTGAAGTTATAGTAGAATTTCATATTTTAACCAATGAGGTGAACGGTTTGAGCAATATCGTAAATTTCTCACTGTTGATCTGCCTAGTTCTGTAATCAAACCGCGTTACTAAATCATTTAGTTTCTTTGTTGGTACCATATGTATCCAATCAGTTAGTTTCATTTTGTTGTTTTAAAATGCTTACCATAGGTGAAGATTCTGCTAAAGCTCTGTTTTTCAAAGGGTGGTAAATTGTCATACATGCACTTTACCAAGAGAATATGGCTATACTGAACTGATAAAGACTTTCATCATTCGGTGAGCGCTATCAAAAGATGTCATGCGTTGATCATGCATATGATAATATATGTGTCTCTTATCGGAAGACAAAGTACAACAAGATCTAGATCTCTTGAAGAAATCAACAAAAGGTTATCGACTTTGTATGAAATTGGGTTTTGCATCCATTCAAATTCCACTGACCATCCAAACTTGTTCGAGACGTTTAGCGAAATTTTCGGTTAATAAGATCTATTTCACAAAACAAATTTGGCAAGTAAAAATGAAACTTTTTTTCTGGAATAAATTTGGTTAAATTTTGTGCAGCCATTGTTCAAGTAATGTGTTCAAGTAATATATGATAAGTTAATGGTGTCTCTTAAAAGGGTCTGCTTGTAGAAGACTTTCATGCACGAAACTACCTTTTGTAAGTCCAGTACATCTGCAAATGGCTTTCACAAACAAGAGGTTAAAAACAGCGCTAAAGCCCTGAAATCGTGGTCAGTAGAGTAAAATAACCCCAGTTACAATCATTTGTTGTTTCTACGCAACTATAAATAATACTGTACTAAAAGTTTTGATAATGCTCTGTCAGACTGATCGTTGAGTTTTCTTGAATAAAAGACACAACTTAGCCGACTTTTACAATAGCCGGCCAACACGTAATGCTTCTGTTCTCGGTTCATAAATCAAATTAAACTTTGTTTCTGAGAAGAGAAAACTAGCAACGGACTTGTAAAAGAGCAGGTAAGGGAGGTCTTTTAGATCGAAAAACGCTTCGATATCGATATATACTACAAATTGCTGCCTTCGCAAATTAAAAAAAATGTCATCCTTTTTGGTAAATTTTAAGCTATACGCGTAAAACAAAACCCATTGGATATTTTGAATTATTAGGGATCAAAACTGACTTGTTCTCTAGAATGGCGAGTAAATGGTTCAGTAAGCAACGATGAATTTCTGAACAACTTAAAGTTTGTTTAATCCACAACTTTTTTCATTTTCTTTTAACCTTAATGATCCTTTAATTCTCAGCTTTAACGATAAGAGCGATTAACAAGCAGAACAAAGCAGGAATAAAAATCTTTCTCACAAAAAGCTGTTGAGCAAAAAATTCGCGCACTTAATTCTTATGACATTTTGTTAGTTAATATACAGAGAACGGCAACTAAAATTGTCATTTACAATGCGCTTACTAGATCAGTCTCAGTTAAAACATGAACCCTTGGAACGCCTGTATTTCAATGAAAAGCTGTCTGTTCACTACAGTTCTAGCTTATAACCCTGCACTCTCGACCACCGAGCCCTTGGTAAGTTCACAGTCGAATTTGGGAAACTTGGGATATGTACATGTGTTTATATGTGCTCCCCGTGGAGCTTTTCAGCTACCTGCCGCTCACGAGGTCGAACCGAAAGAATGTACAAAGATTAACAAAAAACCTGTTTGTAAAAAGAACTGAGCTACTAGCTGACTTGGTTCTTCGGTAAAAATAAACTGAAGATGAAACACTGATCCACTTTTAAGTGCGGACAGCAGTGACTTAGAAAGTGCAACACAAATGACAGTACAGCCGAGGAGGAACTGACAGTTAGAAAGCGACGAACAAAAAGAACAGAAAGGAAAGTAAGATGGCGTTGAAGATAGGAAATTGAAGAGAATGAAGCTTTTGTTCAATGCCGTATATGTCGCGTTCGTAACTAAGGCCAGTTCATACTAGCAACGTTCTCCATTTCAATATTTCTTGCACTCGCGCTGTCACTTCCAAAAGTATATGTAAAGTACATTTATTTTCCGTGAACTTAAGTGCCAGGAAACTTGCATGTTTTGAACCAACTCGAAGTTTGATACAACGTGGCGGCGAGAAAAATTGCAATGGAAATTGCGACAAAAGTTCCACCAAAAGTTAAAAAATCGCAGTGGAAACTGCGACAAAAGTTGCACCAGAAGCTGCTGGTGTAGACGGGCCTTTAAAAATAACTGGAAACCTCTTTCAAAAAAATAAAATAGTGTTATGTGAAGTTTGTTCTAGCTCACTTATTTCCTTTGAGCCGTAAAGTTAAACCTGGCGAGAAACCGTACATCAGTGGAACAGTTTGAGTTTATGTTGAACTTTTCCCCGAAAATAAAGTTGAAAAAGATAGTAAGCTTTCAGCTATGACTCCGGCCTTGTTCACGTGAGAAATAAAAGAAAATGTTCTAAGATGGCTACGCGAGAAAGGGGCTGGAACGTTCAAGTGTCGGTCTAACTAGATTTTTCGAAACAAGCGACAGATTATATCGCCCGCTGTACTTGTTGAACGTGGGTCTTTTGGTTCGGATGCACAGTGCCTCCCTTATATTCAAACCATTTGGATTTCAGTGGTGAGAATTGTTGAATTTGTCACGGTAACGGTGTGGTCAGGATTATCCTTGTAGATGTGGCGCGATGTGACCGAACACAAGGATCGATAATGGGTCTCGAACAGCATTTTTAAGCAAACAAAAATGAACAGCTGACGTCAGACCGATACTTCGTATATTTCACCGGAACAGTCGCAAATAAAGTTGAAACACAAAGCTGACTTTTAAGTCAAATTCTGCAAAGCTCCATACTTTTCCCTAACAGAAGCCTTGGACTTAGAGTGCGAAAAATTCTCACCGCGTCCTTCTTTCCCTTTTTCTTCATTTAAAGTTTCATCTTTAATTACTCATACAGATAAATTTCAGTGTGGACCGACCGGTCGTGTTTTTTATTGCCCGAGTGAATGTTTTTCTCTCAATATCGAGTTAGAGCGAAAAAAATGAATTTCGGTGTTTCAACAGGTCGTAACTTATCGGTGATGTTGCGTGTTGTTTTAAAGCCTATCTCAGAGTGTCCAACCTAAGGACCATCATAAATCGGGACAACGAGCGCCGAAGGCGCGAGTTTCTAGGGGGCTGTGGGGGCATTCTGTCCCAAAAAATTTTGAAAATTGGAAGCCTTAAAACACCATTTTCACCACTCTCAGGCCGAAATCATGTGGCAAAATGGCATTGAAAATTGGTGACGTTGTTCCTCTTAGACTTACTTTTACCTAAAAAAGTGTTTATCAGGTAATAGCAACTATACTCCCTAAATTAGTAAATACGATGGTCAAACTATAGAGATTGAGAAGGACGAGAACCGTAACATGTGCAGCTGGTGTACTTTACATACTTTTCATTTATGTTATACCACCGTTTTACTCCGTGTTCCTTTCATTGTTTATCACAAAATAACTCTAAATATCCCATTCAAGCTATTTTTTTGGTCTATGACTTCTCTGCAGCTCCGTTGCTTTTCAAAATCGGGACATTTTGCGTCCCGACTGAGGTCGAGTCGGGATTCGGGATTCTCAGTCAAAATCGGGACTGTCCCGCCTAAATCGGGACGGTTGGACACTCTGAGTTATTCAACATCAGTTTGTTGTTCAGTCTCGGATTTTTTCGGCTTCCTCTCTCCTCCCCCCAGCGTTTAATTGCTTTTGTTGCGATGGACGCCATTATGCTTGCGATGGGTTCTGGGGGTCGAGAGAAGGTAGCATATGCAATACCAGTTTGATTGAAACATTTTGAGGAAAGTTATTTAACTTTAAAAAATCTGAGACTAACTAAAATCTGAGACTGGAAAAATCCGAGACTGGAAAATCCGAGACCAACTATAATTTGGTTTTTCGCAGCGGCTTGAACCGCTTTGAACCGGAAAAAAATTCTAGCGCAAGCGCAGACGTTTTGCCTCCCGGCATGCACTGTATGCACTCAAGCAGTCCATGCTTTCTTCCGGGTTGTTGTGGATTTTCACAAGATACGCAGTGCAGGATCTGCATATGGAATTGGTTTCGTGGAATCAAATCGGTGGGCTGTCTATTATTAAAAGGTAACAGCTTACGTTTCTTTCTTTTTCACTGTTTTTGATGCTGTTAAGCGAGTGGAGATCCATTCGAACTGTCAGTGAAATGTGCAAACAAACGCATCAGCAAGACGACTAAATCAGTAAAAGGGGTGGTTGAAGAAACTTGGCAGTTGGATTGATATTTACCATGAAGTGAAACTGATTTAAAAAATCAGCTTCACTCAACTTTCAGACTGTTGCTTCTGTTTCTTTCATAGTTTCAACTTTAAATCTTTTTCAGCTAACCCTTTGAACTCGGTAACTGACCATACCTAAACAGATAGCGACTGGTGCATTTAGTATTTGTATGGGACCTCGTCCAATTTGGGAAAAAACCACGCGTCGTTTGGCCAAATTGGAGTTAATTGCCCTAGCCCAGTTTAGACGAGGGCAGTTCCTTCAATTTGGCCTAGCGACAAGTGATTTTTCCCCCAAATTGGACGAGGAACCATTCGATTACCTTTTAATGAAGTAAAGAATCATTTTTTTTTTGTTTATCTTGGAAACAACACAATTTCGCAGCGTCAAGCGGCATGAGCTTTGAAGAAAAAGGGGAAATGTGTTTGATCAAAACATGCCTTATCGGCGTGCTCGCAATACACACTCAGCAAATCAGAAACTCCTGTGCAAACCCTCTTACAACCTGAAAACATATCGTGTCCGTCCTTTCTCCTGTGCTGCTCCGCTATTATGGAACTCCTTACCGTTTGACATCCGTAACTCCAGCGCTATCGATGCTTTTAAACAGAAACTTATAACCTGGCTCTTTCGAATAGCTTTTAGTAATGAATTTAGTATAGCAATCTTAACATTAAATTTACAGTTGTTGCTTCTTTTTCCTAATTTAATTAACTAACTTCATACCACTTTCTTTTTTATTAATGTTGTCTTTTAAGATTTAACACTTTTTAAGATGTTAAGCGCTATTGAATTTCTAAGAAATAGTGCTAGACAAGTTAAATTCATTATTATTATTATTATTATTATTATTACATGTTAACCATTGGCACTGCCAGCTGTTGTTTTTAATTTTTCCTGTAGCAAGAAGCTTATATGTCAATTACTGTTGATATTCGTTTTTTTAGTGAGTTCTTCTTTCCTTAGCAAGATTTCCTTGAGCACAGCCACAGAGAAAACACAATGCCTGTCATCTCTCTCAAGTTAATGAACGGTCAGCTTTCGCTTTCAAGTTGATTTTTAACTCCTTGATGGATAAAGCTGTTAATTGAGTTCTTGGTTTAAACTTCTTCATTCTTTAAGCAAAGTTCTTGCCATCAGGCACCTGAAGTTTTACATACAAGACCAACATGAAGGAAAGGTTGATTATCCATGCATGTCTTTATTTAAGTGGTGCATGTCAAGTTGTTTCCACTGGCAGAGAACTTGCAACCATGTGCGGCAAGTTTTCAGCGATGATTTAACCGTTTTTTAGTTTTATAGAATTCATCGCTTTCATTTTGAAGCTGAGGCCTTAATTCTCCGCTTCACCTTCACTGTCAGTTCACTAACAACCCAGGGGGGGGGGTGCTCCTCCCTTTGCAAGATTGTCAGGGGAGCTTGTCTGAAAACCTAAATAAATACCCTAAAAAAATGCCTGGCCTTAAATTTTGCTACCCAAAAATATACCTTTCTTACTTAAAAATACCCTTAAAAATTCTGGAATATAATCAGGGCCTCATTTTTGAGGAGTGTGAGTGTGATCACGCTTCTTCGTGCTCCTCAAAATTGTCCCAGGAGCATGTTTCGTAGCATGCCTTAGCAATTTGCACGGTTGATTGTTGAAATGATGGTAAACAAAACACTTTTGATTGGAATTTGCAAAGGCTTCGTTGTCAGTGATGAAAGTTTGTATTGAACCATTACTTTGGCGAAACAAATGCTAGGCAACGGCATGGCATTCGTGCATTTTCACATTTTTAAAAAATAACTTGTAGTTGTTAATTGCAGGATGTACATAAGAATGAGGTTGACACAATGTCATATCATATTTCAAATAAAATTATACTGTGTTGTATTTTCTTTGATTTGCTCAGTATAAATTCTTAAAGCAATCTCAAGTTTTGATCACATGTATCTCAGAAATACATTTATGCAAATGAGTCCTAAAGTTGCGTATTTGTTTTGTTATCATTCTTCAGTTTTGCTTATGTGCATATTTCTAAGTTATTCTCCGACTGCAATTTATTGTTTTCCACGGATTTTGCACCCTGAAGTGAACTAAACTGGCTTTTGTATTCCAACTGTAAATGTTACAAAGCTGATGTAGTTTTGTTTTGTTTATTTATTATATTGTATTTTATTGCTGATTTTTGATATAATTTTCTTGTTTGAATTAAGACTTGCACAAACACTGGACAGGCAACAGTTTGATTGCAAACCTTTATTGCTATCATCTGTACTGAGTTGCTGTTTTGACAACTAAAACTAAAAACGTTATTTGTCACTCACAGTTCCAGAGTACATCATGTTAAAATTGAAATTCTGTTTGCAGTACTGGTCGTTTATACATGTACATGTACTTCACCAACTTAAAAAATTTTACTTAAATGTACACCAAATAAAGACGAATATTTCAGTATTAAAAGCAAAAGTATGAGGAGTGTGATTAGCATCCTGGACAATCCCAGGAGTGTGATTTGCAGCACACCTTGCATTTACAAAAATGAGGCCCTGTGTATTGTGTACAAAATGCAATGTGTCAGTAAAATAAAATTCATGCACATGCCATTTATTGTTAGCCATATCAATCAAATATGCTGTTCCCATAACAGTTTGATCGAGTACGGCCCTGTGTTTACTTGAATTGAATGATTTTGAACATTGTGCATTGAGCAAAATAGTTCAAGAACGATTAACATGTGTATTCTTCGAGTTGTTTTGACACTAGAACTATGGCTGGAAAATTAATCCACCCATGAATTTTGGCACACTGCAAGTGAGACAAGTCGACTTGTCCCTTGTACCTCGCTCAGTTTGTCACTTCGAGGCTCACTCACGCCTTCAGCACTCATTACAAGCGCTTGCACTTGTATTTCATCAGTCTTTCTTGGATACCGTAATTTCTGGGTGATAACTGTATTTAGATATTGCTGTGGGTAAAACGGAGGTGCGGACAATGTGATAATTTCTAAATCACTTGGTATGTATTTTACTCGTCCAGTAAAAAGAATTTTTCATTGTTTGCACTGTTCATGTCAACTTCACGCGCTTCCACCTTCTGAAGGCATTTGATTTATGGTCATGCAGAATTTTTACTATTTATTTCATTCATGATGCAGCACAATCAGAAAAGTGATTTCCAGCACATGTGTAAATCAGTGAACTAGTCTAGTACTGTCTTGAGTTAGAGAGTATAGTCTTGTTTCAAGCAATTTCTTGGGCCTTATAAGCTTGCATTAAATAATTATCTCATGAATTTGCTCAATTCGAAGCGCTTCCTGTTTAATGTATTATAAATTCAGTCGTGGCAAAACAAATTCAAAGACAAAGAGTATTTCAAGAACACTCAGTTCATCAGTAAAACAATCACAGCTTGCACTGTTTGTTCACAACTTCAAACACTTTCACCTTCTGAAAGCATCTGATTTATGATCATGCCGAAGTTTTTCAATTCAATGATTCATGACGCCGCACAACGAGAAAGTGATTCCAGCACGTGTGTAAATGAATCATTGAAATAATTATAGCTTGGCTTACACTGAGATAAATAAATACCTCATGGTTGTGTTCAATTTCAGGTGCTGCATATTTTATGTTCGACAAAAATTAAAATAATTTGTGATTGTCAGCATGTCTATAAGCTTAACATTATTAATTTTTATAACAGTGATCAAATTCAAATGATATTTTAATAACACTTGATGCATCAGTGAACTCAGTTTGTAGCATGGCCCACTTGGGTGTGCATGTAGATATAACTTATCAAAAATACTTAATGAATCGGTGAAATAATAACAGCTACTGTGTTACTGTGGTGATTTAGAGTGCATTTTCCCTTTTCATATGATTTAATAAACCCAATAGTTCCTGAGATTGATTTTTTTGAGGAACTTGTGAACACTTGATTTCATGGTTGCGCAAGTAGTTCTCAATAAATGCCAAAAGTCAATGGGTATAATAATTTATTTACTAGCTGGCTAATGTATCAAAAATTGCAATTATTGACTAAAACAATGGATAAAATTTTCCTGAAATAAATTGTTGTGGTCTCCCTGCGAACTGTGATCTTTTGTGTGTTACTTTTTCTGTCTTTTTCTGCCTTTTATCTACATCAACCCTATCCTGTTTGAGCATTTTTGCACTTGCCCCAGCCTCTCCTCGACCTAACAAAAATGGCACTGAATGATTGCGATGGCACAATGCAAAACCAAAATGCAGCCAAGTGAAGTTGAAAACATCACTTAATTGGATACAAAAACTACTCTGACTGTTAAAAGTGAGGAGATTGTGGAAAGAGGAGTGCTTTTTTCATTGAATTGGCAGCTAAATAAAGTGGAAATTTTATGCTTTTTACATGGAACAGCGAGGAGAGCCTTTTAAAGCATTTTTAAGTTGCTTCAAATTTGTAAGTTCTTGAACTCTTTTGCATATTTTCTTTTGTTTTCGGGTACAGGTTATCTACCAGTGCAGGTAATCTGCTGATTTATTTTCCTTCTTGTGGCCAAAATAGAGTGGTGTGGGTAATCTGCTGTGCAGGTAATCACCCGGGAATTACAGTAATTCATCTTTTTGTGACTTTTGAGTTGACTTGTAGCAAGTTTAAAAGTAAACATTTGCAATAATGTTGTGCTATTCATAATAATTCTGCAATCTCTCGATTCCGTGTGTGATGATTTGACCCAACACGATCTCCAGGGGGTTGTTTACATCCTGAATGTGACTGAATTCTTTGCTGCACGAAAGACTGTTACAGTATGCCTGCTCATAGTGTGTCCACTATTTCTGTGGCACTGAACAACACTGCAAAAATGCTGCTTTTCAGTACTTTTTTCCTTCCTTTCTTCCTTCCTTCCTTGTTATCGTCTGCTAAAAATCAAGTTGTTGTAAAAGTATAACAGACGAATCGTATCTGTAGAGATTGCACAGAAATAGTTGAGCCTGAAAAAGTGTTGATTATGCAGCCTTCCTGGAGCGATTATTGCAGTGCTAAGCCATTTAAAAGCAGTGCTACTTGAGCAACAAATGCTTCGAGTGGGCTCTGTCATCAGTGCTGACATCACCTAATTAGTGTCAAAATTAGTGTTCACAATCAAAGAGCATGTGTGCAGATGCTAACTTTGAGGTCAAAAATTCAAGCAGGGATAAGATTGACTCCCACTCCCTTAAGCTTTCTAGGGTTAAGAGCCATTTTGATCTGTGCCAAATACACTCTCAAGTCAATTAATTCAGCATCAACCAAAGGAATCAATAAGGCATTGGATGTCAACCGCCATTTTGTTCTCAGTTTCTGATTTAAAACTCAAACTTAACATAATGCAACAGTTTATGGTGATTTTTAATCAGATGATGTAAATATCTGATTGTACAACATTTTGATCAGGTCAGTGGCCAGTGTTATGATTGCTTGAGAGTGTTCTTGCCTATTAAACTTTAGAAAAAGTATGCTTTTTGTTGAACCATAAAGCAGTGGTTCGATCGTCACAAGCCGTACGAACAACACCAAATCATACTCAATGCTCAAATTCAGTCCCAAAAATGTTCATAGAACAGCTTTAAAAAGTATTACATGTTGTCTTTTCTGTGCTACAGACGAGATATCTTTTCGGATATTATATTTAGAGCTTTGAGGGCATATCAATCATGCCAGGATCAATTAGAAGAGGACAATAAAGGTCTTCCTCTTTCAAGATGCTTTGTTTGGAACTAAATTTTTTAGCATTGTGGGAATGTGATGTCATACTTAAGGACTATAATCAATTTTTTTTTCTGAAGTAAGAGTAGTCACTTGTAAACAAGATTGATTCTGCTGTGTTTTTTTGCATTGACTCAAGGGACCCCTGAGATATGTTTTCAGTTGTTGTGTGTTTTTCATATTGAAAAAAATTTTTGGTCGATCTCTGTCTGATTGGGAGTAACAATCCGGTCTGACTGTTGCCTCTACCTGTTTGCCTTCAGTATTTCTGACATGTCTGTTTATTGGCACTTACTGAACAATGTATCATAGATCTGCAGTTTCAATAAAACTCAAACTAGCAGCAGTACCCTGCTATGGTGCTACGGAGTAAGCAGTCGAGTATTGTAGCTTTTTACTGTAAGAACAAAGTATACAGACTTTTACCATAAGTTTTCAGTTTAGCTTAATTTATAAAACATAACCGATCTAATCTCTTCACTTTTGTTATTTTTTTTTAATATACTAAACATTTCATCAATTACGCGTTTAGTAAGCGTGTTAACATTTCATGATCATGTCAACCACAACCTTTGTTAGTTTAGTTATAATAACCTTTAATTTTAATTATCAAATATATTATATTTATTTACTAATTAGGGGAAAAATCAGTAAATCATCAATTCTCTGTCTGCACCTTTGAAAACTATAACAATCCAATCTTGACAGTTTCCTTTTGATGTGTCTTTGGAACATCTCAACTATAACAAGTGACATAGTTTTAAGTTTATCTTATAAAACTTAAAGTTTTTGAAATAATGTTGAAATTATATTTGGTGTAGTATACTATTGATAGAGTTACGTGTAATTGAGAAAATTAACATGAACAGTAGCAATAAAAGTCCTTAGAATAAGTTTTCTATAATTATTATTATCAGCCTAATACATGTTTACAAATTACATATATGAAACTTTCGGTATACAATAACATTATTTTTTAAATAACATTGTAACATCAATGTTCGGTAACATTAAAAATACCAGGAATAAGTTTGCTATTGCAAATTATAGCATGTTCAACTTTTTTCACGTGTGTTCAGAGCTTCTCATGAAGTTTTCTCATCAACAGCAGCTTTTCATATAGCCCAATCTAGTGGAAGCAAACTACCCCTGCATAGCACAAGGGGGACATATTAAATATTACATTTGCCAGACTTGTCTACTGCAACTTAACACAGTCATATAATTATGTTATACTAGAGATAATAATATACATGAAAAAATTCTCGATGCTGATTGGCTAAGGCATTTCTGTTTTGAGGAAATTTAGTGCCAAAAAAAGAAACTTTTAGAGTCCTTCAATTTACAAAATGATTAGTTTAGTTTTCTCCGTTTTTAACAGGTTACAGTGTTCTATATAATTGTATTAGTTTGTTGAATAAATTATGTACTTGAAGACCTCTTTGAAGATCAACTTGTTCAAATTTATTCCAAATTGCACTGGAAATCATGTGATTTCCAATTTGAATAAATTATGTTTTACCAGTGAATGTAATTACATTGTATAGGCGAATCTTTGCTGACATCATTGTTTACATTTTGCATATGAATTTTCCGGGAGAAATAATCCTGCAAGATATAAAGAACTGGATTCAGAACCTAAAATAGTTTTTAAAACTTATTTATCACCAAAATTTGCAGCTTTTTACGTTCAGTTTTTGAGAATATATTGAGTTATAAAAATATTCAAAACAGCTGGGGGCAAAATCATTAATGCGCCATACATTTGCTGTAAAAATTCGAATTTTTAAACACGCGTCACAAAATGCTTTTAATATATTGGACTCAAATTTTCTGGCAAAACTTATCTTTGAAAGCTCTATCATTATTCACTGCTGATCATTTATTTGCTCAGTAAGAAACTAAGGCATGTATACTAGTGAGCAAAAATATGTAAACAGAGATTCACCTATAGGTATTGAACTGGTCGAAGTTCAGAAGTTCTTGTTTACTTATTTAAGTATATTTGATTTGTAGGAACAATGTATTTGATGTTTGAGTACTTGGTTTGGATAGTTGTTCTTCTGCTGCCGCAAGTTAAACCTGAAGATAAAGTTGTTTATACAAACGTCTGGGCTGTTGAGGTTGAAGATGGTCATGAAAAGGAAGTAGCAGAAACCTATGGGTTTTCCTTTGAAGGAAAGGTATAACTGTAAATGTTCTGTCTGTTATATAAAACTCTAGTTTTGATTTCCCCTTTTTCTTTGTTTATTACCATAGTTGACTGAGTAAGCGCCCATGCCCGAGTAAGCACCCACCCCCCTTTTTAGACAAATGTTCTTGCACGGGCTATTTTTGGAAGAAGGCCAGATAGTAATGGTCCTTCCACTTTTACTAACACTAGAGATTTCCAGCATAATGCAATTGATTTTCTCCCAAAAGTACAGTGTCAGTTGTAACAACCTGAAAAACACCAGTAGCACTGAGCTCCCAAATTTACTAAATCTGCAAGTGTTGAGCAAGGGTTGTTGATTTTAAATATTACATTTTCTCTGACAGTTCTTCTTTGGACCTTTTTCTGCTGCTGGAAATAGGCCAATTTCATTGTTTACATTTTGCCTCATTAGCATAATATGTAGCATAAAACCAAATTTGAGATAAAAGAAAAAGGAGTCCATAACTTGACAGAGCATAGAACAATTAGTACAATCTGAAAATTTGATTTTTATATAAGGAATAATTTAGAAGAAATAAATGGTTAAAATGTCGAAAATTAGAGAGTTCTGTATGGCTGGAGGCAACATCTTCTCTGTAATTTTCGACTTTTTTAAAGATTTATTTCTCCTTAATTATTTGATTTATCACACTAACATTTGCAGTGATTACTTATTGTTCTATGTACTATAAAATTCTGGACTCATTTTGGTTCAACCCTGACTTTGGTTTTATGCTGCATTATGCTAATGAAGGAAAATGTAAACAATGACATCATCTGAAACTTGCCTATAGCAGTTGCAACTTGTGTATGGGAAATGAGACCGTGTAAAAACAAAAGCTGAAGCAACACATTGTTCCTTTTTAGGTGTTCTCCAGTTATTATTTGCTACGACACAAGAGAGTCCCAAGGAGATCGGGGAGTGCAAGCGATAAGTACAACAGGTTGCTTTACCAAGAACGGCATGTATGTACAGTAGGATTAATTATTTACAGTATCCAGTTCTTAATTTGGTTTGGTAACTTTCCTCTTCAGTTTAACATGATGCACTTTTCAATGTTAACCCTGAAAGGGGGGGGGGGGCTTCAGGACAGTTGTTGGGCTTTTGACATTTTCAGAGATTTTTTTTCCAAATTAACTACCCTGGGAACGAAAAATGTGGTTAAGTGTTACTGTACTGTATCAAAAAGGCCATTTTAATTTATACAAGTGCTGAAATTTAAACATTCCTGTCTGGATACTTTTCCTCCCAAAACATTACTAACAGTACTGGTGGAAATGCTTAATACGAAGTGTCATGTTCAAAGTTTTCATTAATTTGTCTTGTGAATTCATCATGAAGTTATGTTACTTCATGAGGACTTCATAAGAACTTCATGACTTGTTCATGAGTAGCTTATGAAGTAACTACAAATTTGGTGCCTTTCACGGGGTCTTCATAAGTGGAGAACTTATGAAGACCTTGTACATAAAATATATATGAACTGTTTGTGAAGTGTTGTTTATGACATTTATAAATTGAGTACATTTAAAGATTTCCTACAGTAAGTACTTCATAAATTCTACGTTGAGTTTATATGATGCCATATTATGCCCTTGAATGAAATTACTCAAACTGATACTCATAGAAAAATTTCAAGAAAAAATATAATATTAAAAAAGTTCTGGAAGAAAAGCGAACATGGGATCTCAAATACTAGAGTAACTATATGCATTGCCACTGCACCAACCGCTCAATTTGTTGCCAACAACCAAAATTTTATTGAAGGTTTGTCTAAAGTTCTTACTCTGTTCCTTTTCTTTGAGACTGAGGTAACCCTGATGTCAACCTTAACCTCACTAGTTAACCGTAAATAGCCATGAATAAACCTATTCAAGTATGAATACCAGTTTTTGTCCCCACAGGGGCCAAAATTCGAGGAGGCATTATTGGAATCCCCACGCATATTTATAAGGGGGAGAGAGTTATAAATGTATTCAAACTGTTTGTTACATGTACCGAAAAAATCTTAATTTGAACAACAAGGAACGCAAGTGGTATCGGGTATAATTGCAGTCTAGGTGCACAGGTGGTATCTGTGAATTTTCAGCGGACCACGAGGAGTGTAGTGTTTTAGAGTTTTTTAAGTTTATATACACTGTATCAGTATGTACAATTTGGAGATCAAGAGTAAGAAGTGAAGGCTTTGGATGGACAAAATCATCATGGTTTACGATCGGCGTACTACTGTCTACCTCTGTGGAAGAAATGTTTCCAGTTCGGCCACTTTAGTCTATTGCAAGAGTAGTGTTTCAGCGATTGCCAAATGACTGAATGTACATCGATCCTTTCCAGTTGGATAAAGTTACATGTAGTTTAATCAAACGTGACTCAATTCAGCCGGCTAAAGTAGCCTATGATATCTGCATTTGCATTTACACGGGACTTTGTTCAAACCGTGTGTTTAAGAATTTCAGGTTGCCAAAAGCCCCTCATTATTGCTACTATACTCTTTCTTTCTTTCCCCAAACTGTTTCCCTAACCCGCAAGGAGAGCCTGCTTGCAGACTATATTATTTGCTACAAAAACATCTGCTACAGTATTCTTTGTTAGAGATAGACAAGCTCAATTGCCAACTAGCTTATTGTAATGAAATATAAGACAACATGCATCCGTCAGATGTTGATAACACTGTAATTCCTGTATAAACAAACTTTAATGTAGAAAAAAATTACAAAAGCATTGTTACGTTGAACATATTGTTGCGTTGTTACAAACATCGCACATAACTACTACTAAAGCAGAGGCGGGGGCAGCTGTAGTGATAACTATTTCTAGTAGTAATTTTGTGTCAAGGTATGAGGTAATGCTTGCCCCACCTCACATCCCTCTCCTTGTAAAATGTATGCATAAAATATGACCTCTCAAATGAAAACTTTAAAAGGTAACAATGAACACAATCATTTGAAGGAGGTTTACTCCAATAGACTCAAAGTCGTTGGATTGATTTCCCATTAACTATTATGTGTCGATTGTTCCATATTATCTTGGAAAAAATCTCTTCTTTGGTTAGGGGTTCATGGATTATAATTTTAATAAATCAAATACTACTGAATAGTAAGGGACTTCAAACTTTGCATAGCAGCGAAAATACCAGTTTTTCCCCATGCTTTTGTACTTTTGGTCTTCGGATTTTTTTGATTCCATATATGAAGCCCCAATATATACTGTATGACTGTTTATTTTTTTTTCTGTGAACTGTTTGGATAAGTGTAGAACTGAAGAAATAAATATTATGTTATAGTAACACGAAATATGGATAAATCTTTTAATGACCAAATGTTGTCACTGCAGCTTTTCTAGTGAACCCAGTTTTCCTCTAAGTTTTTGCGATTCTGATGTTGCGGAATCATAAGTAAAATGAATTATTAATGCATAAATACAATTTTGCGGCCATATGTTCAATAAATGGAGTACATGTACAGTCACAAGTTTTATCTTTGCCAAGCCACATTTGTTCGGACTGTTGGTCCGCTTACTTTACCTAACGTTTGTAACCTCTATTTTTTTTAAACAACTCGGTCTGCCACTGCTAGAATGTATCTAATACATGACAGTACTGTACTGTAGTTATAATTTGCTGGTATTTGGTGTTATGATCATAAACTTGGCTACTGTCAGTACAGTCGCGCCAGTTCAAGCTTTTTCTTGTTTGCTGCAACTTGTTTAAGTGTGTTAATGTACTATTTACAATGACTTGATTTCTGATTTGTCTATCTTGCAGGTAAGATGGTTTGAGCAACAGCTAGAACAGACAGTTGGTGTTTTGCATTACCATCTAGACCTGGCCTTTACTGATGCTTTTTGGCACAAACAGTGGTATCTGGTTAGTACAGTGTTGTACATGTACACATATATTTTATTTAGTATTTATTTTTTGTACATGCATTGAATGTTAAGTTATAGGTACCCAAAAAGGCCACCTCAGGTGCATATCACGGAGTTTGCTACAACCATCTTATATCCAATGAGTGTAGTTTGAATAATTGTTTTATTAAATACCATATTAAATATATACTTTTATTTTCAGTTATGTGTGAACCGAATAAATTTTATTTAGGGATGAACATTTGATC
>JAOBYE010198993.1:0-17427 GCA_025403585.1 Parazoanthus swiftii
AGCTACTTGAAGTTGGCGCGGGCATCAAAAGTCGCCCCCCCCCCCCCCCTCAGGCGGAATAGGGTTAACGTGTGTCGCTTTACTGGATGTACACCAGCCGTGAATGAACTTTACACCGGACGGCGGATACGGATACACCACTAGCGGTGGATATTGGTATTAAAGAATTGACACCAGAGAATGCCTTTTGTGCGCCATTCGATTTGTTTTAAATCGAAACAAACTGTCATTGGATAAGTTTTTGCGCACTGGTATCTAAGTCATTGTATTTACGTTGATCTTGTTCGGTGGGTTTTCTTATAGTTGTCTTGGACCGGGATGACTAGATCCAAATAAATTCAACACATTGGAATTACTTAAGACAGCCGAAAAGCTAAAAAAAAAAAAGATAAAAAAACGGTACGAGTGTATTATTTGAAAAAGTGTTTACAAAAAGAGATAGTTTGGAAAACAATGTATAAAGAGTCTATCAAGTCGTTAATGTTTATATATTTCACAGATAAAAAATGAAACCAAAAAAATTGACACTATAAAAAGGTTTTGACGCGTCTGTAAGTATAGACATTGGGTTCAACAAAAGTTAATGTGACTGTTGTCATAAGACTAATGAGTGTTGTGTTCGTCATAAAAACTACGAGCGTTGGCTTAATATGCAAAACATACCAGGCATTTATTTTGTTACGATAAACGAGAGGGTACTTTAAATATAAGTCGAGGCGTTTTAACAAAAATATAGGAAAGTGCTTTGAACCTTGGTAAAACCTGGTTCTTTTAAAACATCAAACTACTAAGTTTATACTTAAGAAAAAGAAACCCCATTTTAATTCCGCAAAGCCCGAAAAAGATTAGGTAATTGCATGGTTGCCAATAAGATGAGTTCGTTGTCAGATTTTGAAAGCATCTTTTAGAAACGCTAAGTGCTTTCATATTAGGTTTGTTTTACAGCTAAGTTAATGTTTCACCTGCACAGCTGTTTGTGGCAAACCAAATATCTTGCAGGATAAAAGTTCCTTCTTTAGTGCATTTTTGTCAGTTTGTGCCACTGATTCACTGAAATGATTGGAGCAGGGAAATTATACATTTACGAATACTTTTATTGTACTTCAGTCCTACGTTATTAAGTTGAAGAGGCCTGACTACAGGTAAAAAAACTCCATTGTAAAATATCCTAAGTTATTCAAAAGACTCAAGTATCATTCTTACGAGTCCATATACTAAAGGGTCTAGAGGTGATTGAAATGGTTGTCCTACAGGCGATACTTCTAATCACTAATGTTTACTTTATAGTTTTCTGAATAGCCAGTGATTTGACCTACATCTACAAACAGTTTTAAATCCAAAATTTTGAACTTATTTTAAAGGGAAACTGCAAAGTTCTTGTTGAATCAATTTAACATAGATCAGTATTGTTCAAAACTAGAAAATCCTGAACGATATAACGTAAATCAAACAATCTATTTTAAAATGTCTTTTAAAAAAGCTGCTGACAAAGCATTATTATTGATTCTGTATTAGACATTACCTTTTAAAACATGTTCTCCATTATTTTTAGATTGACAATGCTTTGGACATTGGTGCATTTTAACTGATTTTTTTTTTATATAGTCCTAAGTGGACACACGTTCATATTTATACGCGTTCTTTAGCTCGTTCGAATTCATGACACGGTGAGCAAATCGTTGGCGCTTATGCATAACATTACACTTTTTCTTTTGGAAGTAAATCAGATAGATATTTTAGCTGTTTATATCAGTTGCCCTGGCAGCGATTTCTATGATTCTGAAATGTTAATGTTAAGGTTAGGAATACTGGGAGGCTTGTGCTGCTGTTGAGGAATAATAGTATAGCTGAGCCTGTGTTTCTTCAGAAGATTAACAAGAGAGAGAGAGATCAAAATCACACCAGTGCATGTCTGTTGTAAGGCATGGTTGAAGTGTGGTGTCGTAGGATACTCTTGCATGTAGAACAAAGTCTCCAATTACTTATGTATGTTTAACCTTTTGTGTACATATTAGCGTGTATATACAATTTGAGTTACAGGTTGCCGTTTTCAAAATAGTATATTTCTTTAGCAGTGTGCTTCTTGTAATAACTTTGAATGCAAACCGTTGTTGTCTGCTGCTGTTTTTTATCATCTAGTTCAACACTATTACCTCGCCTTGTTGCTCTTATGTATTTCAGTTAAAAGAAAAAAAAGACATACCGGTCGTACCTTAATATGACATTAAAAAGTCAAATTATCCAGGATTCTAATGTGTGTGACAAACAGGCAGTCGCCGACACCTCGGCGAGTGTGGGATACGATACTGTTTACGAATTATCTGGATTTTTTACTATCGATGAACTTTGTCTTCCGCCGCCTCAACCGAGTACCAATTAGAACTAGGATAAAAAAAAGTTGTAATATATTTCTTTGCATTCTAAATTCAATAAATTATTTGAATAACATTTCAGAGGAGACTTGAATGGCGTCGAGATTTCAACGAGTACTAATCTGGTATCTCAGTTGCGAAATTGCATTTTTTGCCTGCCTGGCCATATCTATGTTACGCTTAACCGCTGGACATGATGACTGTCAGACCACTGCGTCAATATCAAACTTCATTTTGGTTGGTCACGTCCACAAGCTACTGTCACTGAAGAAACCCCTGACTTGTATTTTCGCATGCCAGGAGGAGCCTAGCTGCTACAGTATAAACTACAATATTGGAGAAAGAACATGCGAGCTGAACTTGCAAACTCGAAGCAACCATCCACAGGACTTTGTTCGTCGTAGTGAATGGCTTTATATGGAGCTGACTCGTCAACCGCCAAAAATTCCACCAAGGAACTTCTGTTATCACGTGACCTGCAAGAACGGTGGAACATGCTTGAATAGGAAGTCAGGATATGCTTGTGTTTGCAGAAAGGAGTTTTGGGGTCGCGTTTGTGAACGTAAGTAGGGAACAACAAAATACATTACATTTGGCATGTCATGTGCAAAAACTTGTGATAAAATATTTTCGACCTATTCAATCTTTTCCCAATTCTTGATACTAGAGAGTAATCGAAACACTATCAAAAAGAACCCTGTTTGCAAAAGGATCTTATAAAGAAAGGCGCCAGTACACCATCATTTTGTGAGTCAAATTTTAATCGGCGATATCATCTTTTCAACTTTAACCCTAAGTATCAAAAAGTAAAATATTACTTAGCCCTTTGTCGTCTGCCTCGGGTCTTGAGTCACAATTGCAGTTGGTTTTCTACCAGAAAAACATTTATTCAGTAAATAGTCATAGACAAATGTAATCTTGCACACACTTTTTCCTTTAGTGCGTAGCCGGTGTTTAGTTTTGAAGTCCCAAACAAAACCCTGTTTATATGAATACAAAGAATTTACCAAAATAGTGAATAACTGAAACGTTATGTTTTCTCATAAATCGTTTTCTCTTCAGCGCTTCGCTATTACCATGCTTTTTGAGAAGCAAGACTTAAACAAAAAACAAACTTAAGATCTTCATTTAACTCTGCAGACTGCAGGTCGTTGGCTCTGGGACTGGAAGATGGTTCTATTCCCGATTCTTCAATCGCCGCCTCAGCAGACACCCACAAATTTGAAGCCAAAAATGCGCGGTTGAACAACCCGACTTCCTGCTGGAAGTTCAGACCCCAGCCAACACACACTGGCGACGTTTCGCTTACAATAACATTTCAGAAAAAAACAATGGTAACAAAAATTGCTATACAGGGGGACCCCACGGAAGCGACCTGGGTTGCAAGATTCTCACTGAAATACTTCGATGGAGAACTAGGCAAGACATACACCAAGGACGGCAAACTCAAGGTAATGAGGAACTATCAAGCTTTCCTACCCACCCCTTAGCTTCAGGTTCGCCCTAAGCGATGAGATAGGGTTGGTGTAAGATTATGTGATGAGTGTTTGGTGAGCTTGATTTAAAAAGACATGTCGTCTTTTGTATAAAGAAGAGCGACCAGAAAAGACTGGTATGACATAACAAGAAAATCTACTTCTTCCTTTTCAAATTACCATTCCAATACACCTAATTACCAATTTAACAACATTGAAGGGGATATTTAAGGTTTTTGAACTTCGTTGAGCTTGGACATCACTTGCTGACTCTTACAGTGACTCCAGCACTTGCGTTTTCTTCGTACTTTTCTGCTTTTCCGAAGTATATAGACCACACTGACCCTGCCCCCGACAAATACAAGCAGAATGAATGTACTATTATTTGTGTTTCAGATATTCAGTGGGAATTCGGACAGCAACACCACAGTGTCTCAATGGATTGACCCTCCTATCCTCACAAACCAATTGACTATAAAACCAGCCAGTTGCAACGGTGCCTGTGCAATGAGACTTGAGCTCTATGGTTGCCGGTCTTAGCACCTTAGTATTACTAAAGAATTTTATTACAGCCAATGATTTTTGAAGTAGGATCATGTTGGACATCTTCAGCCTTTCTAGTGTTCAAGTATACTTTTTTTTTATTTTGCAAATTCTTCAAACAACTTAAAACCTCAAATTGTAAAATTTAGACTCCTTTAGTGATTCTGAAAATTGTCATTAACCAAACATTGATGTCATAGAGAAAATGGTCGTTTGAGGTTTTGATGTTGATTCATACCAACTGAGATGTGATATGGAGTTTCAAGAACTAGTAATCTTGTGTCATTAATATACAAACAAAATACACAACACAGCAGTTGGATAACTGTATTTATTATCCAACTTTAGTCCGAAAAGGATAAAAAATCCTTCGGGCTCTCCAAAATACTACACGACTTGTAAAAATACCCACCCACACTACACACTAAATTGTCTAATAAGTTATATATATACTAACCCTGATCTCACGAGCGAAGTAAAAACGGAAGTGAAGCGGCAAAGCTCAGTTATGTCACCGTAAAAATGAGCTTGAGGGAGGCATTTAACGACGGAAGAGCAAACGCAGAACAAGACGATCAAACACGACTCCCTCTGTTTCCGTCTGCGTTGTGGAAAAGAAATGGATTTTCTCGTTACAACCCGTTTTCACGGTGACATAACAGCATTTCACTTCCACTTAGACATCCGTTCCTTAGGTAGCTCGTGAAAATCAGGCTTGAACGTTGAGTACGTGTAGGATAAAGTTCTCGTCAAAAAAAATTATTACCGCTTTGAATGTCCAGGCCTCTTGAAAAACGCAGACAAAAAGCTTTAAAATGTCTTCCTTTCACTAATCAAATATTTACTTGGGTACCTAACAATACATCTGAGATTGTTGTGTTTCACTGTTGTCAACATTGAAAGGAAAAAGATGGGAAAACTCACATTTCTTCACTGAAGACCTCTATCTGCGGGTTGGCCCGTGCGTCTATGAAATCGCGTGCTGGCGTTCGACCAATGAAAACGCTCAAAACGGTTTAAAAGAATTATGTACGTTATCAGCTTACGCGTGTTTTTTTCTTAAAAATACTGCTTAAAGTAGCAGAGGCAATGTTCTAAAAGACTGAAATGGTCCATACCTTAGTTTTGCGTCTATCGAGTAATGGGTGAACTTGGGAAGTTGAGAGAGCATTCGAGAAGCTAGAGAAGTACTCGACTTTGCCTCGTGCCACTCTAACGCTTCTCTTGTGCTCTCCCAACTTCCCGCGTGCATCCATAACTCGATAGACGCACTCTAAGCATCGTGGACCATTTCTTAAGTAGTTGGCAAAGAGAAAGACAGAACAAGCTATAATTGAAATAACTGACAGCTTAAAATGGGCAATCGAGAATAATCTATATTCATGTGGCGTGTTCTTAGACCTCGCCAAGGCATTTGATACTGTTAATCATTCAATCCTGTTAATGAAACTCTGGGAATATGGTTTCAGGGGTACACCACACTCGTGGTTTACTAGCTATCTGTCAGACAGGTACCAATATGTTTCAGTTGGGAGCAGTGAATCATCCAAGCAGCTAATAACACACGGAATTCCTCAAGGCAGCACCCTTGGACCGCTTCTTTTTCTTCTTTACATAAACGATATAACTAACTCTTCTGAAAAGCTTTCATTCCGACTATTTGCTGATAATACTAACACCTTCTCATCGAGTGACCCCAAAGAACTTGAAAGAACTATAAATGCTGAGCTAATCAAGGTAAAAAACTGGTGTACTGTGAATAAACTTTACAAAAACTGACTTTATGATAGTCAAGTCAGCCCGAAAGCGCTTAAACATACCCACCGATATAGTACTACCAGATAAAAATGGCTTATTTTTCCACCTTAAGCAACAAGATCACATTAAATATTTAGGAGTCTTACTTGACGAAAAAATGAACTGGCAATATCACATTGCTTCCATTTGTGCTCGCGTTGCTCAAAATACTGGAATTTTCTTGTTGTTGGCACAAGAAAATTTGAAAAGTTGCGGCACTTTCTCACCCCCACGCAACTACGACAACTCTATCATACCCTTATCTATCCACACATCTCCTATGCTATCGTTGCTTGGGGGAGTGCATATAAGACTCACGTAAACAAACTACAAATAAAACAAAATCATTTTGCAAGGGCAGTTTTTTTCGAAGTATTATATGGTGAGAATACACCATCAGCACTGCCCTTATTAAATCTTCTAGACCTTCTTACTATAAAGAGTGTCTACCAATTTAAGGCAATGAAATTTATTCACGATTGGCACAAACAAAGTCTTCCATCTATATTTAACAACTCTTTTCATTATGCTAAAAATGTCCACTCACACAATACGCGGTATGCTTCCCAAAACAATCTATATAAGTCTCGATTCAGAACCAACATGGGAAAGCAGACAATTAGTGCTATGGCAACAAATATCTGGCAAAATCTTCCCTCCGTCCTCAAAGAACTGAACACATCCACATTCAAAAGAAACGTCAAAACGTATCTGCTTCAAAAACAGTTCGAATCTTAATAGTCGCTAAATTCTACATACATATGAATTTTTTCACACCTGATCTCTCTGTATAATTTTTTTTTTGGATTGATATCAGTGTGTTTGTTTGCGAGTGAGGGAAACAAAAATCACCTGAAAACGTTATAAGCCTGGCGTCTAACTAGAAAACCTTACGGTTTGTTTCGGCCCTGGGCATCTCCTTCGCCATAAAACTATATTTTAGTTACCTACTTGTTTAAATTTTAACTTAAAAAAATTAAAGTGTAGTGCTATAAATTTAATAATGTAAATCTATATTATAGAATGAGATACAAAATAAAAGTTTGATGTTGTTGTTGACTAAGTGCAATGATGTAACCAAATCCATATGCTTTGAAATTTAAACATAATGTCCCCTTAGGAAGGATCAAAGGTTTAGAAATTAGGGAAACCTTTTAAATTTTTAAAAACAAATTCGAACTACATTTTGAAAAAAACTATGAATTCTAATGACCTAAGAAGCAACAAGAAAATATATACGTCTTAAAAATCTCTTGAAAACCTTTTAGACAGTATTTCATGTTGCACCTGCACAGCTGTACTGCGGCCAGACTTAAACGTCTTACAGAAATTAGAAAAGAGTCCTCTGTATCTCTGTTACTTTGTGTCATTGTCCCATTAAACTGATCGGAGCAGTAATACGAGATTAATGGAACCATTGGTTGGGTATTTCTTATTTTAGTTATCTAAGCTGAATAGGGCTACAGGTAAGTGCGAAGTTATTAGCTAACCGAAATGGCAAATATCACGAGTCGAGAGATAAAGTCATTTTCAGCAGGTTACTTAATTACCTTTTTACTTACCGCTTACTTACTTACTTAGTCACTTTCTTTATAATATAATATAAATGGACCAATTGTCAAGGACTAAACGATGTATTTAAAGTTTCAAATTTTGAAATACAGTCCAAGGTATTGCCCCAGTACACTTAATCAAGGTAATTTAAAATTGACAATTTATAAAACTTACTCTTGCATACGTATATATTCTTCAAAATCGCGTGTATTCGGTGATCTTATAAGGGTTTTTTTTGAAATTGAGAAACGCATTCGAAATTGTAAACAGTACTTTTTTGTCCATTTTGCCCGGTAAATGAACATTTATAGTTTTTCCTTCAAAGTTTAAATTTGTTGCGTTGAAGCTGAAACATCAAAACTTATCATAGCATGGCATAGTATTAAAAAATAAGAAAGCAAATCTTATGCCTTTCTTGTTTGGTGTTTCTTTCTCGTTTAAAGAACTAATTTCAGCATCGGAAGTGTGATACAAAGTAGTTTGAATATTTACTAATGATAACTACTATGACATATGTTAACAAAGTCTTGTCATGCTTACTTCAAAATGTGTGTAGTGTTACAGACATTTTGAATAATCTGCCAATTTTCTCACTAAATCGGGGATGGAAAAGAATCATTTCACCTCAGATATTTGTTATCCTAGCCTTTCTTATTTCATTCATTCGCGATTTGTCTACAAATGTCCCCCATGATTTAAAATGATTCATTCTATAATAAACTTAGAATCGTGATTCGAGTTCATTACTCGTTGCTCGTTGTTCGTGATTGCATAAGTCTGTTAAAACAACTAATGTTTCCGACGTGATTCATGATTAGTGATTCCGCTTCTACCCCCAACAACAAACTCAGCTTTTAATTTCACTGCAGATCTGATATCAAATGGCTTTCTCATTTAAACGACAAGGAAGCAGGTCTTCCAAATGGAAAATTGCATTATTTGCTTTTACCTGCTTGCTGCGCATGCCCAGGTACAGCTATACCACTGGAGAGGAATACTGTCAGACTACTGAGTCCGTGGCAAACCACGTTCTGGTTGGTCACATACAGAAGGTAATATCACTGAAGAAACCGCTGGCTTGTATTCTTGCATGTAGTGAGGAACCTTATTGCTATAGTATCAACTTTCATTCTGGATCAAGAGCATGCGAGCTGAACTTGCAAACCCGGGGCAGTCATCCCGGAGCCTTTGTTCATCGTAGTGATTGGCTTTATATGGAAATGCTGCGGCAACCGCCGAAAGTACCAACAAAGGTGTTCTGTGATCGTGTGACCTGCAGAAACGGTGGAACGTGTTTTAATAGGATTTCAGGATACTTTTGTTATTGCAAAAGCCCATTCTGGGGTCCGGTTTGCGAACGTAAGTAGAAAAACTGTAAAGTATAACGCAAGTTACATAGAATTTTTTTTAGGAAGCGTTTATTATTTTCGAAAGTAAGTGTTGCGATAGTTTGCTGAGTTCTGACATGCTTTCTCAGTGTTATATGTTCTTGTTATATACGGTTTAACTACAACGTATATTGACCTTGTCAGGTGAGGGAGGAAGAACTATTTTCTCACAAGTTTTGTCCTTCGTGCATTACATAATTTCTAGATTTTTGTGTTAATAAAAAAAGAGATGGAGGTTGAAAAAAAGGTTGGGAAGAAATAGTTATAGTTTCATTTAAAAAAAAAAAAATTGCATTGTTGCCGGCTGTTCAATCTTCGGAGGGGTTATATAGCTATCGCCATGACAAAACAGAGACCAGGGGAATTAGCTAAAACATCACCTACCCCAACTCCCTCTTTCCGCATGTTATTCGACATAAAACATTTTAGTGATCATGATGGTCCTTTTGCAGAAACCTAGTTAATTATTTCTTGGTTGCAATTACGTATTAAATAGGCTTATTCATAATTGGCGGCTATTTAAACTCTTTTGTCTCTATTCAAATTAGCCCAACTAGCCTCGTTCAGGTTAATGTATATTCTTTTAATTTTTTTTTTTACTTAAGAACAAGGCTAGTTAGGCAAACTTGAATACAGGCAAAAAAATATAAAAAATAGTCGCCATTTATAATTACGGTGTATAAGAAGTATTGCTACAGCAGTATAAGTAATTGTGGCAAAAATGTTTACCAAATGTTCTTGAATTTAATAGAAAACTTGCAGTTGTATTTTAAAGGCTTAGAAAATACGATAATATTTTTATGGAAAGCATTATTTACTACCCACTGTTCTTTTTGGAAACGATTTAAAGCTCTTTTGAAGTTTTTATTGTTCCGTAAAGTGAAGGTGTCATACAAAAACAAGGTTTTTAAGATCATAAACCAAAACCGTCTTACTAAATTAATCGGATAAATAATTTTAGCTAATAAACAACAGTATAGCTAAATTAACTTTGTAGTTTCCTCATCAATCGTTGTTATTTGTATTATCAATGTTCCGCCCGTTAGTGTAAACTATTTAGTGAAACACGACTTTTTAGTAAACGTAACAACATCGATTTGTTTTATAATCGTCATTACTGCAGACTGCAACGAATCGGCGCTGGGGATGGAGAACAGGTCCATTCCTGATTCGTCCATTACCGCCTCCGCTTATAGCCGCGGTTTTGGACCTAAGAAAGCACGCTTGAACAACCCGACTTCATGCTGGAAACTAAAAGTCAAGAACGGAAACATTGGCGATATTTCGCTTACTATACAGTTAAACAAATTAACCACAGTAACACAAATTTCCATCCAAGGGGACCCAACGGAACGCAGCTGGGTAACTAACTTCTCGCTGGAATACTTAGACTTGCGCCAACGGAAAATAGAATACAGAAAGGATGGCCAACTACTGGTAAGGCCACACCCATCTAATTTTCTTTAGGCTTAACTCTGTTATTAACGGTGGTTTAGGACTAGAGCTAAGCTTTTTGGGGCGATGTGTGGGTGTACTACTCGGACAACTATGAATTTGAATAATTTGGATAAAGGATAAGAAAAGTAGGTTTTAGAGTGTCTGAGAGAACAGGCAAAATTTATAAACTACTGAAGCATGGAGGAAGCCGATCTCCAATTTATTTCTGTTATCGGTTATCTCTACCCAACTAGCAATCATAGTAACATTCATTTCTTAATTGCTTTAGTAACTGTTTTATTAGTAGATCTCCGGCCTGATAAGTCAAAATTATTGATTTCACGGACAACCTTACTAGCAAACTGTCAGGGGGTGGTGGTGGGGAGGAGAATAAAAACGTACGTGCGTTTTCTGTATGTCCTCTAATAAAGTACCAAATGATTTGTTTAGATTTTGGACCTTTTAACTAAACCACGTTAAATCCACAATTATTGGAAGCCAGTTTCTTGTCATAATATTCTAAAATATTCTTCTTGACCAATAAAGATATGCTCTCTTTACTGAGCCAATAAACACACAACGCAAGCAAAAGCAACCCCTACAACGGAGACCTGGCTTGTGACAAACGAGACTTCCTTATATGGTATATGCAAGGACTGAAATAAATCAACGCGTTGATCCTGATTGGTCGATAGAATTGTTATTTCTTTTTGATCGCGGTTTCTAGTATTTTCCCGTCGGTAGTTAACATCCACCACCGAACAGTCCATGTCACCATGCCATTTCCACTTGAATGACAAGTAGTTTTTGTTTAAATTTTCACCTTCCTTTTCTATTTTTATTTGATAATTAATTTTTCAATGAAGGCAAAGAAAAACAGTGCAATATTTCTTCTTTGCATTTATAGATATAATATTTTAGGCTCAGAATTAACCAGTTTAACGATAAAGATTTTTTGTCAGCTTTCAAAATACCGTATAAAATTTCGGCGTTTGGCAAATTTATTTTTCCGAACGCCGGTTTAAAGAAGCTGTTGAAGAGTTGCCATAGACCTTCATTTCTTTGGCATGACACAAAATAGTGTTCTAGATCGTCCACCACTTTACAATGTTCACAAAGATTTGTATCATTTTTTTTTAACCGGGTTGGTTGGGAAGTATCCATGATTTATCTTAAATTGAAAATATTGTAATGTGGTGCTTTTTGTTATTTTGAACGGGATGCTGTACACTAAAGAACAATCAATATCTCCTATTGATTCTCTTATTTTCTTTTCTGCTGTCGGCGTGCTTTTTTCTATCTTGTCTCTTAGAATGTTATATACAAACCTACTGGTTAGCTTATCAGTTCTCATATCCGTGTCTCCAATTTTCAGTATATGTTTGAAACTATCGTTTTGATCTCCGTTTCTTAACTAGACGGTGCATATCCAATTTGAGTAATTCTCTCAATCGTCGTGGAAAACGATACTATAATCACTGTAGATTGTAAATAAAAGAGCTATAGTTTCTACCCAATTGAAACTCTCGCTTATCAAACCACGCACATAATGAGTGTGACTACTCTCTATGTTTCAGATATTCAATGGGAGTTCTGACAGCAACACCACAGTATCTCGACGGATCGACCCTCCTATCCTCACAAACCGATTGACTATAAGACCATTGGTTGCATTAAATGCGTTTGCTATGCGGGTGGAGCTCTATGGTTGCCAAGTATAGCACTAATTAAAGATTTAACCATTATCGTTATGTTAGTGCGTGTGCTGGAGAGGCATTCAATTAGCTTTGGCTTTTATTTTATTAAAATAATTACTTTCCATGACAACAAAGAAATTTTATTAAAGAGGCAGTTTTTATTGACAGTTATCGGATAACACGTCCGCCATTGTGCCCGCCATCTTGGATTTATGAAAATTTTATTTCGATCAGCACACCCAAAACTACAAATGCTATATATTGCAGAAGCTGATCCATGCCTGTTCACTTTGTTGTTTCAGATTGATCTAACAATTTACTTGGTGTCAGTTTGTAGAGAAAGTTACAGTGAATAACCTTTATAATTCAAACAGTCAAACAAAACATTTTATTTCACTGCCAGCAAATTCAATGCCTTGATAAAACAGTTTTCGAATTTTTTGTGAAATTTGGCACTGTAAGACACTGCAACAGAATTTGTCAAGTTCTATGTAGCAAAGTTTTCCTTAAAATGTTTCACGAACAACGTTTGAGTACCGACAAAGTGTACTTTTACTTTTTTTATTTTGTTTTTCATTTGAGAATTTTTTGCGTTTTTGTTTTTGTTTGACAACTTTTCAATAAAAACCCCGGACCCGCTAGTGCCGTAGAAGAATAACCTGAGACTGTGTTCAAATCCTGTTTTTCCATATCTTTAGTTTATAGCTATGGGCCGGCACACTTTTGACTTTAGCATGGAGAGTCCAGTCATTCAGATCAGTTTCACTTCAATGTATTATCAAAATGTACAAATACTGTTTTAGAGACCATTTTTTGTGCACGGGTGTTGCCTCATGCTATGGCGTTTGTTGCTGTCAGTTATCCTAAAAGCAAATGTTCCGAATATTCTTCAGTTAAACAGGTTGTTTCACTTTCGGACAGAGTTCGTGCAATCGACCACACACGATCACGCACCACGATTACTTTGTCTTGTAAACAGCGAATTCCTGAAAGCAAAGCGCTGGATCTTTTAAACACTTTGGGAAATACTTTTCTTCATGAATATTGGATTTCTCTTTCGTTTTGAAAGCAACCCTCGACAAGTATTTCATTCAATCTTTGCGTCGGCCATCTTGTTTATACAACTCGACTCGCACTCTTAACGCGGGCTCAAACCGACCTCGCATAACGCATGCGCAAGACATCCGTGACACAAACTAAAAAAAATAAAATAAAATAAAAATAAACGGAGCCGGTGTCTCCGGCCCGAAAAAAAGCTCTAACAAAGAGATAAGTTTAAAACAACAAGTAATTAGAAAAAATTTATAGAGGCCACCTTTTTGAAAACCCAAAGGTGCACTGATTATTAGATTTTTTGCATTAAACAGACGGAAGAGAAGCTTATCCAATCAAATATTTGTGTTTAAAAAGAAATGACTGCAATTTAACCGTTAAACAGCGGTTTAACTCTAAAAAAGCTAGAACAGTTACCATGACAAACAATAACTTCAGAAAACTTCAGGTGTTTAACGCGAAACGTAACGACAGTAGAGAGACTACGTGAAACAGTTAACGGCACAATTAGAACTGATAAGCGACAAAACTCTTCGCAGTGACGCTTACAAAGACTGCATAACGTTCACTGTTTTCTTATAAGGGTTGAAAAAAGGAAGTTTCGTTGGTACAATTGACTGTTATATGTAGTTTAGTCCATTGGAAAATTTAAAATTAAAGAAAACAAAAAAAATGTACTAAATAAAGTGCAGAAATATCTGTCCAGCCGAACAATTTTTATTTTGCAATTAGAAGATGCCGATGTAAGTTATAAGATATTTAAAGTGGGATCCGAACTAGATGAAAAGATCCGAACACAGGGATTCAGTGTTAATGTTTTACCGACCTGAAATCGTTACACAAATTTGAACGAAGAAGTTGATCTTGAAAATGATTTAAAATTTAACGACGAGATCTATACAAAAGATCTGCAGGCATCAGCTTTTCACATCCCTTCAGTCACCGGTTCTGAAAAACATTTGCTTTGGAAATGTGTTGCATGCTTTGTTTAGATTCTAGGGCTTCCCACATTAATTAAATCCACAGCAGCTGTAATAGCCGGTGCCCTCTATAAAAGCAATTAAAAAAAGTTGATATGAAACTAATTTAGAGAACTATATCAATGAAGATGACCTACTTCAAATCTCAACAAACAATTTTCTCAGTCTACCTTAAGATATAATTGAAATCTTTCGCAGCTGGTGTTTTTCTCGAAGCAAATGTTTGTACTAAAAGATGACGGTTACCAGCTAAAATATATAAAATATACTTCACTGACTTGAAAAAGAATAAAATAACAAAAATTCGTTGTAGCCCAAGTCCAGCTTTTTAATAAGTTAGAAGTATTTTTAAAAATTCCCTCTTTACTTTAGTGTCTGTTTCGGGCTAAGGCTGGACGTTCTAAACTTTTTGAGACCTCTTAAAAGCGTTTCTGATATTTTTTTTTGTGGAATTTATGTCTCATAAACATGTAAAGGCTGTTATTCCTAATATCTAACTCGAATCAAATATGTAAATCAAAATACGCTGCTTTAACTGTTTACAAAAATTAAATCAGAAATTGTACTGCTCTCTCGTGGTGTTTAGTAGCATATCCTCTCTTCAATCTTCAAATTTACAGAAGTAAGATTCTTAGCATGTTCTTACTTGTGCAGCCTCAAACGTTCATACAGAAAAAGCTGCCATAAAAAAGGAATGTGCCGAGTGTATAAACAAAAGTTATTAAGTTTGTTATCTTCAAAGAAAAAAATTTACTTCAGTTTTGGTTTCTTTAACTGCGGGTGGTTTATTTGAATTTATTTTACTCAATAGTGATGCCAAGGCTTTGTTTGTTTTCTGCGATTATTGAAACGTATTTATGTGATCTTAGAATACACCTGCCATAAGAAAGCACATGATTCTTAAACACAACATTTGATTCCTAAAATCATCCACGATTTTATCTGGTAACTGACAAAGGCCTTAGGTACGTATTTTTTTGTCAACATATAAATTCTTTTATTGATAGAAACGTAAGAGTTTTTTAACTGTTCTTTGCTAATGTATAATTCCTTTGTCATATAAATTATTCTACTTTAAATTACCTTTTGATCAAAAAAATGTACTGCTTCAGTCTCTGATATTCGGCGAGGCATCAGTACAAACTGATGTAAATCAGAATGAAAATAAGAATAAAAAACTTTTTTTCCGTTAATACCTCTCATCAAAACGATTATCGTGTTTTCATCTGAACCGCTTGCAAATTTCATTAAAAGTGGCAAAATATAATTCCATTCGTTTAAGGCAGTAAAGTGTCAAGTTAAAACCTTGCATATCTATATATACATAAAAACATAGACTTAATTTTGCTTGTTGAACTAGAATATTTTTATATTTTAAAGTTCTTAAATTGGATCAATGTTGATATTTGTTAATGAAGTGCGCTTAAAATTGATGCGTCAACTTCTCCTACATTTTGTGGTTTAATTCTTCATGCTGAAAAATGTTTCATACCATACGAAATACTTAGGAAGAGTCAGTCTTTAGGAAAATATAAAGCCAATTTCTAATTTGTTCAAACAGCAACAGTACATCTACTCAGTGAAAAAAATTCTAATAAAGTTTCAATGTAACGTCAATAAAATCAGTTCCAGATACAGTGCCAGTTGTATATTGGATAACATTAAATTCTCGTTCAAAACAAACGAAAATGATCTTTTTTGTTTTGATCAACAAGGTATGTTTGGTATGTATGGTATATTTTTCGCTGTAAAATTTGGTGACATTTCGAGAGTTAAGCCTGGTTCAAACTTGTGAAATAAGCACAAGCATAAGAAATTTAAATAACAAAGGGAAAGACAAAGGAATATTAAATGTGCGACGGAATGGAACATGTTCACATCAGCGTTCCTTTGTCCTTTCCTTTGTTATTTTAAAAATTTCTTGTACTTGTGCCCATTCTTATTTCACAATTGTGAACCAGGCTTAAAGCCTGCGTCAGAGCAGTCAGGGTTTCTGCAAAACCTACAAAACAGTTTTCCTTCTAATAGTAAATTTTTGCGTGCTCTTATTTTTGTTTTGTTTTTTGAAAAAAACAAGACTACTTCACGGTGTACCTAGATTTTTGTTAATCAACACCGAAATGCTTCATACTGAAAAGTCGGTTTGTTATGGCTACTGCCTTGAAGGCAGGTAGCCCTGACTATGTCATCACTTTGTGAGAGTGTCCTGAGTGTCAACCCGGTGCGCGAAGTACTCTGGAATTATCGATTAGTTAAGTTTTACAGCTTTGGCGCAAGATACTTGAAGAGGAACAATGCTTTTAGTGGTGTATCAAAACCGATATTACAACAAGTTTCCAATGGAGTAACTACAATCTTATTTTCGCCAATAAATACCTAAATGCATGTGACTGCAGTAAAACTGATTTTAATGAAGTTAACCCGGTCTGTTCCGTCAAATAATCAACTTCTGATGTTTGCACATGTTTTGACAATTTGAACTATACTCGTCGACTGACACTGACAGGTAAAAGTCCCGATGTTTACGATGTTTTCGTGTTTGTTATGTTCCAGTAGTCAAGCATGGTATTCAAGTGATATGTCCAGTTTTTTTTTTTCTCGTAAAAGTCTTTCAGGTTTTTTGAAGGTCTAAACAGGATTTTTCTCGGGAAAACTTTGTCTTGTCTTGTGTTGTGTTGTCTTTTTTTGTGTTGTCTTGTGTTATCTTGTGTTGTCTTGTGTTGTCTTGTGTTGTCTTGTGTTGTCTTGTGTTGTCTTGGGTTGTGTTGTGTTGTGTTGTGTTGTGTTGTCTTGTTTTGCCTTGTTTCGTCTTGTCTTGTCTTGTCTTGTCCTTCTCAGTTGATAACTGGATAAGTAAACATATCACTAGGTTAGGAGAGAGTTAAGGATGGTTTATCTAATTTCATATTTTCAAAATCAATCAACTTTTTTATATTGACATTATGAGAAGGAGAAAGATGTTGCGTAATCGATAAATTTAGTGGGAACTTTGGCAAAACAACGAGGTTCAATTGGCTATTGCTTTAGTTAACCCTATTTGACATGGGGGGGGGGGGGGGGGCAGAAAGTGCCCGCGCCGATTTCAACTTTTAATAACTTTTATTATATTAATGCGATAGTGCTCAAATTTT
>JAOBYE010199104.1:0-17422 GCA_025403585.1 Parazoanthus swiftii
TTTTTGTTTCGCCTGGGAGGAAACCGGAATAATTAAAACAAAACAGTCTTATTTTGACTGTCGGTTGAGTTTTCAATGTAGAACTACAAGATTGTTTTTTCCTCTTGGTACACCACCACCACACTATTTTTTGGTATCTTAAAATGTTACCGGGATAGCTGACCACAACTCAAAACAATCTGCGATTTTTCATAACATATTGTTCGTCCCAGGCGATCGAGGGCAAAGAAAGAACGTCTCGCAGTTGTTCAGCCTGCAATTGCGATTTTATTTTGGCAAACTTTCCGTACTCGTCCCTACTTCATTATGCATGCAAAGCTAGTTAAGCTACTGATTTTCAAACCAAAATATCGGAGGTAAACCTCGCGTTACGAGTAACCAAAAATTCTCGAAATAACTCATTAACTGTCAGGGTTAGGAGTAATGGTTAGGGTTGGGATAAGGAATTTCACGACTTAAAAATTTGAAGTTTTGCGGCCGTCACTGCACGAAAATTTGAAGTTTCGCAGCCACATTGTATGCATAATGAAGTAGGGACGAGTACGGAAATTTTACCAAAAATTAACAATGCCTTTTAACCATGCTAAGAAGTCAACTGAACCACAAAGTTCAAGGCTGGATAAAAATGCAATTACCAGTATACCAAACACAATAAAGAATATTGGTCAGAAACCACGATTAGTACAAATTTATATGAAATTTATGGAATTAAGAATAACTGATTATTTGCTGATATATACAGTAAGCTAAACAATTTGGAGTGGAAATTGACCTAAGAAATTGATTTTAACTCATACATGAGAATTTTTTTTATTCTTATCACTTTCTTTTATTAGCGGTAATTATTTTATCATAAAGCAGTTGATACCCTAAATATACCCATGTATTGGCTACACTTTTTACAAGAGTTCTGGTCCAAAGTTCGGGGTGCAACCTACACACAGTCAAGTAAATCATCTACCATAATTGACATGTCTACAGTTTGTCCAGTTGCAAAGTCTGGAAAGGGGGGGAGGGGTGCAGGTGGTCTGCGATAGCAATATAGCTGCATTTTTTATAGTCAATACAAAAATGCATATTATATAAATAACAAAGCAATTCAAGCTGACATAGTCTTGTGCAGCTCACTGGTTCATCATAACAAAATATACTTGTAAGTATCAATTTTGGTTTGAGATTCAACTTATATATGGAATGAACTTCTACAGGTGTGTATTTGGTGTTTATAATGAAACAGGGTTTTTTCACCACTAGATCATCACTTGCAACTGAAGTTCCCATTTAGTAGTTATTGGTTGGTTTTCTAATGTAGGTGTCTTATTTCTACGTTAAACATCTCAGGTCTGCTGAACTTGCTGCCTCCCTGCCAGCTTTTCTGACATCTGAGTGTCTACCACAAACTGTGTAAAGTGATGAACAGTTTGTGAGGGAGTTTGATAAATACACACTGGCTGAGACCTATTTTGACCTGAAGGAGTTTGACAGAGCTGCTGTATGTGTAGAAGGCTGCATATTAAGCAGTAAAGCTTACTTCATCCACCTCTACACAAAATACTGGGCTGGTGAAAAGTGGAAAGGTGACATTGCTGATGATTTTTTGGACAAAATTTAAGAAAAAGCTTTGGAAGTAGGTTGAGCTAATTACAACCCACAAAATTAAGCTCCATTATCCAAGTTCTACCTTATGAAATTCTATTTTTGTGACGAGTACACGAGAAATGATCATTTTTTCGTACAAGTAAAAAGAAAAAATAAAGTTCTTATATAGTAGTTCTGTACAGGGAATAAAATGACAGTTAGAACTTACATGAGTCCTATGTTTCATTGTCATGGTCAAAGCTAATGGGGGAGGGGGGGGGCAATTTTTAATAGTTCGTCTCCAAGGTCCTTAATATTAAGAATGGCTAAGCCAGAGAGTTGTGAATTTGGGGACCTTGGAACAGCGAACCTCTTGTCCGGCCGTTAACCTTTTTCATAGAAAAACCGGTTAGCATAGAAAGAAAAAGAGGAGTTAACTCCCGAGATTTTTCATCGTTCCGAAAACTTTCCAGTGAAATGACCTGCATGCTCCATTGAACATCCAGTCAAAACTTGATTCCGGCCGTGATCACACTCGAGCACACACGATAGGACTTACTTTGGCGAATATATGTTTTCAATAAATTTAGCAAAACAAACCTGCAGATCTTCCAAGAGATAGAATAGAAAACAATAATTTCTGTGTTCTATTATGAACTCATCCTTAGGGCCTACGAAGTATTTTTTTTATATACGATACACAATTGTTTTGTGCGTATGTCAAAACTTGCAAAAACTGATTCTGAGAAATACACGTGGCAAAGGATGCAAACAAAATGTTGTAATAATCAATGCAATTGTAGTGAAGAATTATCAGAAAGAACAAAGATACAGTGTAAGAACAACCGCTCGAGTGGTCAACCAGCTTGGAACTTTGGAGGAACGCTTTTCGAAAAGAATTTGCTTACAAATTTATTCAACATGTTTTGGCTAAATCGATGCGGTTGTTACTATGAAAGGGGGAACCGGGGACTTTCAATATCTACAATATCTGCAGTGGGCTTGACGTTGAAATCCACCAGCATTCGCAGAAATTGTAGATTCTCTTATCTACAGACTCGTATTGAACGTTCCCCGACTCATCCATAGTTATTTGTAACGCCATTAAATACTAGAAAACTGTAACTGAACTCTTCTAAGCTTGTGAAATTGTACTGAGAAAGGTTTGCGACATATTATAGAACAAGATTACAAAGTTCAAAAATGATACATAATATGTTTAAAATCAATATACTGTACTTATTGTTCGACCGCACTCAGTACGATAGATCTTTCCAAACTTCACATTTTCCCTCCTTGTTTCTATTTTGTTATGTGCAATGTAAAAACTTGTAAAAACTGATTTTTGGGGTTACAGCTGACGAAAGTTACAACAAAATTTATGTAGTTTTTGAATGGTTATACAGAATTATCCGGAAAAAACCCATAAAAATGCGGTATAAAACACAGCCATGCAGGAGAAACAACCTTTCAAGTGGTCAACGAGAAGTGAACCTTGGAATTGAGAACAGTTTTCGAAAACTATTTGCCAAGAAATTCAAAGAGTTTCCACCGTTCAACAATTTGGGCCCAATCGATACGGAATGGGGAATCGGGAACAGTCAATAATTGCAATATCTGCAGTGAGCTTGACATTGTTGTTCAAATCCACAAGCCTTCGGAAAAATTGTAGATTCTCACACCTTCAGACTTTTATTGACCGTTCGCCGACACCTATCGACTTTTCCCTGACTCATATTGATTGCTTCCCGACTGATATCGACCGTTCCCTGACTCATACTGGCTGTTCCTCAACTCTTATTGACCGTTCACCGACTCATATTGACCGCTCCCCGACTGATATTGACCGTTCGCCGACTCATATTGACCGTTCACCGATTCATATTGACCGTTCCCTGACTCATATTGACCGTTCCCCGACTCATGTTGAACATTGCCCGACTGATATTGACCAATCCCCGACTGATATTGACCAATCCCCGACTTATACTGACCGTTCCCCAATTCCTATTGACCGTTCCCGACTCATATTGACTGTCCCCCAACTGATATTGTCCGTTCCCCAACTGATATTGTCTGTTCGCCAACTTGTATCGGATGTTCCCCAACTCGTATTGGATGTTCCCCGTTCCCGGTTATAACAACCTCCAATAAATACTAAAAAAATATAGCTCAACTCCTCTTATAGGCTTACCGTGAAATTGTACTGAAAAGTTTCGTAAAATATTTTAAAATAAGTAATGAAATAAAATGATGTATCATATATACCGGCGGAGGGTCTGTACATGCATTTTTATACAATACTTTTGAGCCAAGTTAATTTTTTTTCTAAAAAGAACACTTACGGTATTAAGATTTTCACAGCAAAGTAAACAATGAAAAGTGAGCTTGTTAGCATTGGCGAGGTTGTGGGTGCTAGTTTGTCTGCAATCCTTTCTTAGCCCCCTCCCCCACCCCCTACTTTCGTTTTTCTGCTCTCGCTCCAAGTTTCGCCCTGCGAAACGGCAAGTTTGTGGGCAGCTCCGAGTACTGGTCGTCTATCTTTGGGCACTTTCAATAACTGGGCAACGAACCTAGAGTTAATTTTTTGAATAAGGCGATTTCCTATCTGATTATCAAAACTGCTCTTTTTTACATTTTTATGTTCAAGTAAATCATTAGTCCAGTTAATCAGAAATGAATGTTGGATTAAGTAGTACTGTGTTGCCATTTAAAATCAAAAGTGGCTCAAAATTCCATTCAAATGATCCATTGTAACTAATAAATTTTGTTTAATTTCCCGCTAAGAACATGCATGTTTTACCGAAACTTTTGCTTCAATTTTTGTTTATTTCTCACTGAAAACGCGCCAATTCGCATCCAAGGGAACCTAAGTTTCAAAATTTTCCGGGGGAGCATGCCCCCCGGATCCCCCTCACGTCTTTAATACGAAGCTGTTACCACGTGGGTTTTCAGGGATTAGTAAGGGGAATGGAAGAATGATTTGCGTGCAAATTGTTTTTGTCTGTAACTCCTTCTTTTCCCCTCCCCCCACCTCTCTCCAATTTTTGCTCGTCCCCATTTCTCGCGCGGCTCGTTTCTCGTGCGGCCTTAAACTCGCCCACTGCTTTGCTCGCGCTTTGAAACTCCACGGAAACTCTTGCTACACGGGCTATATTGCCTGGGCCTCACGTGTATGGAAATGTAAATTTCTAATCATTTTCCAGAGAACATCCTTGCGCAAGTAAGTTTCCTGTTAGACAAGAACAAGAAACATTTGCAATTCAAGAATTTCGGACAGAAAATCCTAACTATACCTCGAAATGAAAAGCGTTTGACGCATCAAACTTGCACACCGTCCGTCATCAGACTTCTCGGTCGGCCAAGGCGTGCGAGTCTCCGTGCGTGTATAACGTTTTTCAGATGAATCGACAAAGTTTGAGACAGTTTCTTATATTACGCTCTACCAGCAGAACAGTGCTCTCGACGTCAAACATTGTACGTAAAATATGACATATTACATTCACCTCAAACGGGCAAGTTTTATTATCTCTTTGCTACAGCTGCAAGCAACAAAATAGACATTTAACAGTGTTTGTATATGGAGGATTGTTTCTGAAAACTACGAATGACATGTATTTCTTCCAATAAGCGCCCTCTCTAAAGTATAACAAAAAACGACCTCTTTGTTATTCACATTACGTTTTGCTTGTGCTTATTTTTATCTCACAACTGTGAACTAGGCTTAAGGCTTCTACTTGACTAAACTGTTCGCAGGAATTTTTCTAATAAGCGCCCCACGAACATGATGATGTCCGCTGCCACGTTGAACGACGGGCTCTCATTCCTGATGTTCGACAGGCGAAGCCCGAGTTCCGCGGTCCATTCCAGACGGGAAGAAGGGACACTGCTTCTGGTGTTGGTCCTGAGTACGAGAAAACAACTTGTAAATGAAAACAAAATACATGAATTGTGCAGTTCTTAATATAATTTTGTTGGGAAGGGATAGAGGAATAATTGAAATGTGATTTGAATCTACTACAATCAGGCTGACAATTTTTCTCTCTGTGTATTATCCAGCTGCGCAAAGAAAATTCGAATCTTCCATTCCCCTTCCCCCGTGGTGAGCAGGTGAGGCTTCACCCAGCAGCTCTGAACAGTTTAATTTATTAACAGTTTGGGGATATCGCGTGGGAGAGGGAGGACGGTGGTGGGATGCATGGGTGGAGTCGGAGGAAATCCGATTGACACCACTCATAGCATATCCTCTTCTGTTTTCTATGAAAACTATGTGATCCCCTAAATTTCAGCCCTCCTCCCCACCCATCTGCGGCCATACTTTGCCGTTGCTGTTGCCAGTCCTCGATGGTCGGCGTTTGCGCCCTGATATCTTAAAGTCCCGAATAAAGTGATTGAAATGCAAAAACTGTTTTTGGAGGAAACCGTTTGTAACAAGCTGAGCATATTAGTTATATTACCTCAAACTGCCCCAGGGTCCCCTTCCAGGAACAGCCATAATCTTCGTTGGGACATTTCACCTTCAGAAGAGACATTTCTCTCTTCACAGCTCTGTCAGTTCGCAGCTGGAAAGTATAAGCAGCAGATATGAGAACGAGTGTTCGTTTACCTGTAACTTTGTGTTCTAATCTGAGTTATGGACACTAATGACAATTATTTGGCAGAGTTCGTGGAATTAGTACTTCGCCCGGTACTATCTGTTGAAAACCTCACTTCTAATTTATAAAATGATTAAAATTAGAGGAAACTGGCGGAAATAAGACGCAGGCATTTTTGAATACTTAGACTGTATTTCCAGATAGTTTGCTAAGAGTTAAAAAGTGATTTATACAAACAACCTCGTATGAAAGCTTTTTCGAGTACAATTTATTAAGCAAATTAATCAACATTCTACTTGGAAGTACTTTTAGATATTTGTCACGTAATATAAATTCACATAGAAAGTTCACTTTATGTTTTCTATAGTGCAGTTTAAATAATCTTGGCAGCGCGCAGAGAAAGGAACCTGTTTAAAAAGTGGTACTTGGTATCTACGTGGATGACGACAATGAAATGTTTCTTTCACGTTAGTCACACTTTTTAAAATAAAGAACCACGTAGTTTGAGCCAACGCTCGTTGTTTTCGATATTTTTGCGCATTCAACAATAAATCGTTTTATTATCATTAATATTAAAACCTGTTTGCTTGTAGAAATTATCATATTCCGACAAAATGGGTAAGTATTACAAATAAGTTTAAAATTAAATTGGTGGAAGAAAAGACGAATAGTTTGTGAAGAAAAATGTGACCTGACTGGGGAATCATCATGCACCGAAGCCATCACGCGAAACGTCACGCGATAAGGTATTCTAGTATTTGAGTTTAAAGTGGAACACTACTACCTCCACCAGCACTCATGTAATGTTGAACACCAAAAAAAAATTAGTAAACAAAAAAAAACGTCGGAATAACATTGGCAGAAATACATTTTAGTATACTTCTGTATTTCCAATTTTTATAGTTAAATAAACCCATTCATATAAACAACTTTTTACTAGAGCTTTTTCAAGTCCATACAGTTTGTTGAGCAATCAACGTTGTATTTGGGGAATGGTTTTAGATACTTGTCACGTAAAAAAAGCTGATTATAAAAGGTTTGTTTTCTGTTTTCTAAAGTGGAGTTTAATCTCGGCAGCGCGGAACGATATCGGACCAGTTTAAAACGTGGTACCAGGTATCTTTGTGGATGATGACAATGAGATGTTTCTTTCACATCACACTTTTTTTTAAAATAAAAAAAAAAACAGTTAAGCCTAGCCTCCATTTTAAAAAAAATATTTTTGCGTATTCAGCCATAAGTTGTTTTTTATCAGTAATATTACACCTAACTGTTTGTAGAAAGTATCATTCTTTGACAAAATGGGTAGGTATATTGTACATTAATTTTAAATTATAAAGATAGAAATTTTATTCGTGTGTTACTGCGTTAAGTTGACAAAATTCAAGAAGAAAAGCCGAATAATGTGACCCGATTTCTCATACTGTAAGGGGAATCCCCTGACGCAGTGATCAGCATCACGCTAGTCCAGTCGCGAAACGTCACGAAGTTTGCGATAAGGCTTTTAACTATGCGAATGGAAGTGAATTAATTTAAATATCAAATTGAATAGCGACGACCACTCATGAAATGTCGAACTGCAACAAAAAATTTGGTAAATTATAAAATACCTTGTTTTATTTGTGAAATCTTAGATTTTGCATTTTAAATAAAAATTGAAATAAATAGTTGCCTGTAAATCAAAATCACTTACCTCGGATTCAGCGAGACTGGTGTTGTCGCGAGGGCAAACTGCGTCAAACTTTCTGTTGAGAAAAAACAAAATATGAAAAAGTTAGCTTCGTAGGCCCTAAAGGTTTATAGTTTGACGAATACACAATTTTGTTTCTATGCTATCTCTTGGAAAATCTGCAGGTTTTTTTTTGCTAAACTTATTGAAAGCACAGTCGCCGAAGTAAGTCCAATGTTTCATACCTGATGGATGTAGTGATACACGACCTACAAAATAGATGTCCACATGGAGTTTGTACTGGGTCTTTGAAGACCGAAAGACAGATGGCACACTTGTATTTTGTTTCTATTTCCTCCTCGAACATTTTCTCACTGAAACCTGAATTCTCGCACATGTTGTTTTGTAAGTCCCAAATAATGTTAATCGCAGTCTGTACTGCAGCGGAAAATTACCGATATGTGCCAATTGAATAAAACAGCACATCAATAATATCACCCGCCAGTGTAGGGTAGTGGACTTGTTTTGACCGGGGAAGTTTTTTTCTCTTGACGGTGTTGTCAGAAAAACAGATCTGGGCTGGATTTAATTTGCTGATTTTTGAGTTTTGTTACTGCGCAGTTTTGGCTATGATTGCCACACAGATCATCTAGAGTAAGTATCGCGTCCAAAGCCACCCCCTCCCCGTACGTACAAACGGTCGCGCTAAAAATAGCATACACTCATTTCCCAGCCCACATTCACTCACATCACGTAATAAAACCTGTCAGACCGGTTATAACCGTGACATTCCCGGTGGAAGGACTGGGTCAGCGCGCGGAAAAACAAAAATGGCGGTCGTCTGGAACTTCTGTTTGCCTGAGATCAAACGAGATCTACTTTACGCATCGAAAGAGTGCTGTGAAAGGGGTCTTGTTAACAGTGCAAAGTGGTGAGATTTTTAGTGACGGTGTATGTGTCAAATCGGTTAAACTTTATACATGGTATCTTATAATTTTATTGGGATAGCTGACCACAACTCACAACAATCTGCAATAACAGGTGATAGTTTGTCCCAGGCAAGGGCAAAGAAAGAACGTCTCGCAGTTGTTCAGCCTGTGATTGCGATTGCAAAGGCGAAAGCGAATTCTATTTTTTTCAAACTCAACTGTTAATAGTTCAAAACGTATTTAATATAGTTTAGACATCACACATTTAAAGTCATGGTACAGGTAAAATGATTTTAAAAGTGGTGTCTTGTGGATGATCATAAATTGCAGATGTCAGTACTACTGTGACCGTTTTTTGTTTTCAGTTTTGGATGGATTTTGGATTGTTTTTTCAATTTTTTAAAAACTTTAGTTCGGCAGGGTTTGTAATTGTAAAACAGGAAACTAAATTGGTCTGGCTTCAAAATTGCAATTGATATAAAATTCTGAAAAAAAGCATTATTTGCAAATTAATAGTAATGTCTAATGATGTTTTGATCAAATCCAAACTTCAAAATCTATTCCTCAGTAACCCCCTGGAGATTTGTTTTTAAGTTTCTTTCTCTGAGTCAAAAAGGTTTTCAAATGTACCCAAATCCAGGTTCATATAAGGGAACCAAGTTTCCATTTACCCCTTTCTATCTTGTTGAGATAACCTACCCTCTGTCCATGCTGAAACCAAGTCAAGTATCTAGTGTGTTCCCTGTATGAAGATTGAAGTGCATTTCTCGCAATTTTTGCCTCGAAATAATTATTGTTTCTGGTTTTCAAACAAGCTTAATTTTTTTTGTGCTCACATTTGTGTCATCTGACATTAATGAACAGTTGCCTTTGTGACGTTTGCATGTGGTCAGAAATATTGGTGTAAATTTGTAATGAAATATACATAATTTATTTCCAGTGTTTTTTTTTTCTACTTGGCGGCGCAGTGGTCGAGTGGTTAGCGTGTCTGACTCATAACCTGAAGGTCATGAATTTGAACCCCAGCCTGACCACTGTGTTGTGTCCTTGAGCAAGGCACTTTACTCGACGTGCTCCAGTCGACTCAGCTGTATAAATGAGTACCAGTTTCTGCTGGGGGCTAACCTGCGATGGATTAGTGTCCTGTCCAGGGGTAGTCACAGACTCTCATCCACTTAACACTACTGAAACCGGAGATAAGTGCTGGCCTTATGAGCCACTTGGCTCGGGAAAGGATTTAGCTTTAGCTTAGTGTGGTTTTTTTCTACTCTTTTTGTTTAAACAAATGTGACATAAAAATGGAGAAATAGATATCTCATGCGTGTGATCTTTCGCACGCATAATCCTTCGCATGCATGCGCCAATGCGTGCGCATGTGATCGCACACATTAAACGAAAAAGACTGTCGTGTTTATAATGAAACAGGAATTTTCACTGCTAGATCATCACTTGTAATTGAAGTTTCCATTTAATAGTTATTGGTTGGTTCCACAATATAGGGGTCTTAATCCTGGTTTACATACATTTGAAAACATCTTAGGTCTGCTGAACTTGCTGCCTCCCTGCCGGCTTTCATGACTTCTGAGTGTCTGCCGCAAACTGTGTACAGCGATGAACAGTTTGTGAGGGAGTTTGATAAATACACTCTGGCTAAGACCTATTTTGACCTGAAGGAGTTCGACAGAGCTGCAGTCTGTGTAGAAGACTGCACAAGCAGTAAAGCTTATTTCATCCACCTCTATGCAAAATACTGGGCTGGTGAAAAGCGGAAAGGTGACATTGCTGTTGACTTTTTGGGTAAGAGATTATTCTCTTTATCAGGCAAAGTTTAAGAAAAAAGCTTTGCAAGTAGGTTGAGCTAATTACAACTGGCATTTAATAACTTCCTTGAAGTTATATTTTTGTGACAAATACACAGTTAGTTGTTACGAGAAATGATCATTTTTCCTTGCAAGTAAATAGAAAGAAAAATAAAGTTCTTGTAATAGTTTTAAGAGTCCTATGTATGATGGTCAGGGTCCAAACTAATGGGGAGAGGGACTAAGAGGGGCTGTCCACCTCCTCCCCCCAACCCCTGCCACCCAAAATACTGGTTAGGCCACACAAATTTAATATCCTGTTTTACAAACCTGCCAAAATTGAAAATTGAAATTTTTGAAATTGAAAAAAAGGAAAAAATTCATCTGAAAACGGAAAATAAGAAAGTTCTTAGCAATTTCCTGTTTCAACATTATTTTGTACTTGTGCATATTTGAGATGAAGTTTGTACCTAGTATACTTTTGGTCTAAAACCATCAACATGCACAGCAGCTTCAGGTACACATGCAGGATGAAGAGAATCATCAATGGAAGCATCTTATTGGTTGAATAAAATACTTATGTGCAGGAAATAAATTACATGCTTGACTTCCATCCTTTTGTCTTGTGATGTCATGTGTTGTAAGGTACCTGCTCCATTATTCCAGACTGTACTATTGTTTTGGAAATGGCACTGACCTCCATTCTGTATATTGTACTATTATTTTGCCCTGTTCAATTATTCGGTATTTCATAGTAATTTAGTACCCAAGTTAAAAACAGGATATTGCAGGGTTCCAAAATTGCTGCTGGCTGACGGCGATAGCCAGCAGATTTTTGACCTTGCCAGCGATTTTCATTTCCACAACACAGTTCAAGATCAAAGGGTAATCTGTGACTTTTTGCCTATTCGGTTGTGATAACTAAAAATAAAATAATTTCACTTCTGAATGGAGCTTTGTTTTCATTTAGTAACATAATATGCAAGATGATGCAGATTCGTGAGTATAGCTTGATCTTGTAGGTTATGTTTATACCATTTTGCAAACAGAATATTTTACCCACGAAAACAACAAAAGAGCCTACAAAATAAAACAGAATTTTAGAATGTTATTTTGAACCCTGTATTGCCGTAAAATGTATGTACAGGCTGGTGTGACTATATTGTGTTTTTGAAATTTAAAATTTATTTGCTAAAGTAATTATAGCAATCATATATGGTTTGTTTAAGTGAGTAAGCACCATTTCTTGGTTTTTGACATGGTCTTTTTCTGTTTTCTTGCAGGTTCTCATGAAGCTGTTAGAAATGAGTATTTACCAGAGCTGAGAGCAGAGCTGTGTCAGAAACACAAAGAACTTAATGGGTTTTGTCTCTATTTGTAAGTAATAACCTGTAATTATCAAACACTGCTGATCTACATTGTACATCTTATTTTAAGACATAAAAACTAGACAAGTCCTGCACTTCCCCCTTTAATGCTGTGTTAAATTAAATATTAAATAAACTTTTAAGATGTTATTTTAAAATGTTGTGAGGTTTATCTGATGATAGTTTTTTTTAAGATGGACCTTCAGATACTCCGCAATCGGTGTCTGGGTAATGGTTAGTGCCATTTTTTTATGACATCGTTTTTGCTCGGTAGCACAGCCAAGGCACTTTAATGAGAGTGAAAGGGTTACCATATCCTTTATTCCTTCAGGTATGGTGTAGTTCTTAAGAAGCTGGATCTAAAGAAAGAAGCCATTGATGTTTTAACTGAATCAGTGAACAAAGAGCCACTGCACTGGGGTTCCTGGCAGGAACTTGCCTCTTTGATAACTGACAAAGAAACAGTAAGTTATTTTGTTGTTGTAGATTTCTCAAAATAGCCATATAGTCAAGAGCTTTTTTAAACAAGGATGTCTGTTTTGGGAAAACATTATTTGCCTCACTTTTTTAAAATATTTTGTGTGAAGGTGAGAATTAAGGAATGGGTTACAAGTCCATTCTGAACTTTTTTCGTGAAGTGCAACATTCTCCCAATATTATAAGAAATTAACAGTTAATAAGTAAATGTGACGAGACTTAAGGTACACTAGTACAAATAATTTGGAACTTTTTGGAGTGACAGCCACGGTTTTAAATTTCTGAAACAAAAGAAATCGAAATTGAAACTTTAATTATGTTATAAACATCTAGTTACAAAGCCTGTCAATGCCAAACCACTGGATGGCTGAGTTCTTCAAAGCACACGTTGCTCTTGAGCTTCAAAACAGCGAGGACGGTTTGCAGCTCTTCACAGCTCTCAGCAATGCTGGGTTTAGTCAAAGCAGTTACATTAGACTTCAGATGGCACTAGCACACTACCACAATAGAGGTGAGCTCTGATTCATTTAAAATAAAGTCTATATTATTATTATTATTATTGTTATTATTATTATTATTGCTTTTAAGATTCTGATCTCAAAATTAATATCTTATAGAATTTGATGCTTCAATAGAGCTGTTCAAGGATTTGAGAAAAACAGATCCATATATGATTGAGCACATGGATACCTATTCCAACATTCTCTATGTAAAGGTCAGGCACTTTATTGAAGTTGAACAGAGGCAGTGTATATACATTTATATATATATATATTAATTTATGCATTTAATAATTTACTTGCCTGGGTTAAGTTGAGCACATTTTTAACAAATTTTGTCGGTTCAATTAATCAGGAGAGAAAATAACTTATTATTTGTTATTCATGACATGACACAAGACATTATCCCAGAACACATAGACAGTGTTACAGTATGTTGCCATCTTATTCTTGGTGATGTGTGTTCTGTGGAAGGTGCTGGTTCCAGTAGACAACTTGAATGCATTCTTCACAATACACTGTACTAAACTGTTACAGGTTGGAAATTGCAGCACCAGGGGCATATAAGAGACTTGCAGCCCGTAGGCAGGAATTTTGTTGAAGGGGTGCAAATTTTGTGAACTTGGACTCTTTAATCCTAGATTTATGGGGCAAATGCACTTACGGTCTTTTTTTTCCTTTTTAGTTGTTTCGATTTGCCGTAGCGCCAACTGTTACAGATAAACCAATTCAGGCTTCGTTAGCGTCTTATTAAACCTCTAAATGTAGACCTTTTGGGGTCCGTGACGGGAGGGGGGGGGGTGTCCGTACGCATCCTGGCACCCTCTTGCCTACAAGACACTAAAAGGGCTGCACAAAAACAAAACTGCTACCAGATTGAATCCTTATCTTTATTTTGTTTTGCATTTGACAGGAAATAAAACCAGAACTAAGTCACCTTGCCCACGATTTGGAAACGAAAGACAAATTCAGGGAGGAAACCTGCTGTGTTATTGGTAAGCAGAGATGCTGTCGCCTACTAGAAACAGAAAACAAAAATAAAGTAAATCTTCCAACCCGAGAGAATCAATGTGCTTTTAATTCCTTGTTTATAAAATGTAATTAAGAATTGGTCCATGGATGCTTAGCGAGTGTCTATTGAGTTATGGATGCACATGGTAAGTCGGTAGAGCACGAGAGAAGCGTTAGAGTGGCACCATTTTTCTTTAGAACATTCCCACTTAATAATCTTTTTTGTTTCGGTTTTGCAATATTTCGTCCAATTCCCTGTCATCCAGGGTTACAAACCGCTGTTCACCGACTCGATTGTCTTTGAAAAGGAAATCCATACCTAAATCGAAGTTCGGTAGTTCTCTTTTCATTTTTTGTTCGTTGCCTTCAATTAATATTTCGTTATCCATTTGAAACCCTTAAGTTTTTTCAAAGCACTTTTTTTGTCTACTCTTGTGTTTTGCGATTTAATAGATGCACGCGCGTGCGTCTATCGAACTGTAGATGCACGTTCGCGCCATATAAAAAGCGCTCGAAAAATATCTTAATCGTTTTATCTGTGATCAAAATAATAATGTGCACATGCGTGTAGTGAAGGAAATTATCAGCATCCTCGTCAATCAAACCCAAATTCTTTATAGACCGTATGCATAATACGCCCCAGCGACCATAAACAATAACTTCAAGTCAAGTTCGGTTTCCAAATAGACCAATTTCGATATATTAAAATTCTGCCTGAAACAAAAGACACCAACACGAGGCTCTGGGGAATAAATTATAGAGTTTGTATTCCCCAGAGCCTCGTGTTGATGTCTTCTGTTTTAGGCTGAATTTTGATACATCGAAATTGGTCTATTCTCATACATTTGCTGTATTTCTGCCTTAACAGCCTCGCCCCTAAGTTTTTGTTCATGGCCAGTGGGGCGTTTTATGCATAATTATACTACGTTTTTGTAGACAAACAGAGATTGGCCCTAATTGTTGTTTTATAACCTGTAAAGAGACACGTGGAGGGGAGGGACAGGATCTGAACTTCCTACAGTATATACCCTTCAAATCTCGTTCGTGTTTCACTGCTCCGCAGTTCCCACCCCAGCTAAGCGATAAGCACGTCAGTTGTACACGAAATGTTTTATTTTTTTATGTCCTTCTTCCTGCCCTGTTGCTTTCCTACTCCTGTTCTTGTTGGTCCCTTTCTCCCCTTAGAGATTCTTAACCCTGTCCCTCCAATAGGAAGTCTTCCAGTTGGATAATGCTTTTGGCTTTCCCTCCACGGTAATGTCTGAAATTTTTCACAGCACTGTTCTAATCTGTAGCGAGTTTTTTTCAATTAAAACCTTTTTTGATCAATGAAATATAATTCAGTTGCCACAAATTGTAATTTTTCTCCCAGTTAATTGTTTCTATAGCACTGGCAGTGTAAGAAATTTTTTTTTTGTAGTTGGCCCAGTTAAAAATATATAACTGACCATGGAACTGACTGGCTTCACATCAGTGTTTTTCTTAAGGCTTGGAAATGGGGTACACTAAGTGGGAAAGCAGGTACACCTGGGTTGGAAGTCATCAAGTGCCGAAGGTGCAAGCATCTAGAGGGGTCTGGGGGCGTCCCCCAGAACATTTTTGAAATTTAGAGTCCTGGAAAATGATGAAAATTTTTGCATCTGGTGACGCCATTGCTGGGGAAAGGCGGAACCGCTACGGGGGAACGTCGGTACAATGTTCCGGTGTACCGGCTTTAAGAAAAACACCACATTATTCACAGTCGACCCACAAGAATAATAACTGACCACGTTGACATGGTAGGTTTTTCCAAGTTAACTCCGCGTATCTTGTATTATTTTAGGTAATTACTACAGCTTGCGTGGTAATCATGAGAAAGCAGTGGTATATTTTCAGCGGGCCTTGAAATTGAACCCACAGTATACGTCAGCCTACACTCTCATGGGCCATGAGTTTATGGAGATTAAGAACACCTCAGCTGCTATAGAGGCTTATAGGAAAGCCATTGGTATGCTTATGATTACAAGTCGTTTCCATTTGATTTTAGTTATGGTCGTTATTATGAATTAGTGTGATTATGATTACGAACTATTTTGTTTTGATGATGATGATAATGATGGTGATGGTAATAACAATGATGATGATGATGATGTTGATGATGATGGTGATGACTGATGAAGATGTTGACGATGATGATGGTGATGGTGATGATGACAATTATAATGATGTTGATAATGATGATGGCGGTAGTGATTACAACGATGATGATGATTATGAGAAATTATTAATTATTATTCACCCATAATTGTAAGCCCTTGGAGGGGGCAACGGGAAGAGATATGACGTTTTCCTTTGTCCTGTGTGTGGGGGACCCGACGTACAAATGATGGCCCCAATCTTTGATTTTTTTTCTCCAGTGGGAACTTTTCACTTGATTGGCCAAAATTTTATGCCTTAACCACATTAATTTGAGCTTTCGTGTTTGACATTATTATTGTGATTGTGCTTAGAGATTGTTTATGGTGATGAAGTATGACGATTATGATTATGACAAACTGTGACTAAAACAATGACTTTGGCTATGACCAACTACAATTAATATGAAGATGCCTGTGCTTATCCTTAAGGATGGTGCATACCTATCATGTTGTCATGTTTCTTCTTGCCTTTAACGAAAGTCCGAGAAAGATTATACTCCGTTATTCTAGAATGAAAGGGAACAAACTTATATTATAATATAAAAAGAAAGTAAGTCTGAGTATGGAAGGCATTGCTGAGCTCTAATACAACAAACAGTGTTCATGCGCTTCCTTGAAATCCTGGAAAAGCCTGGAAATACATATTAAGTTTCTTTACATACATATTAAGAAACACTGCGTCATGATCAGAAGTTCTGATTTCAGACAGAATGATATATATAAGATGTTTGTTCTATTTTTCTAGAGGTTAATTGCCGTGACTACAGAGCTTGGTATGGTCTGGGACAAACGTACGAAATACTCAAGATGCCATTTTACTGTTTGTACTACTACAAACAGGCTCAGAGAATCAGGTGAGTAATACATGGTGATGGGCTCAAGAAAGAATGAGTGTAATACCAAACTCAAAGCTGAGATGGGAATTGATGCTCTAAGGAGAAGGAATTACGTTTGTAAAGTCTTGAGATATATAAAAAAATTTGTATAATTCTTGATATTATTTTACTTTGAGATTATTTTAGGTCGTTCTTAGGATTTACGTCAGCAAAAATTGTTCGTGTGTATGTGTTAGCCAGAAGTGAAAAGGAGAAAGTGGATAGATGGGATTTCCAAATGTTTGAGAGAAGGGAATCTAGAGTTCTCATTTGGTTTCTTTCATTTCTTGTTTCAAAATGTAATTTAAAAGAATATGGGTTATGATCAACAAAGGTTGATATGATTTGTTTTTCGCCGCAAGGTTAGATATGGCGTTCCGTTTCGGACAAAAATACCACAATAAAATAATTAGTGCAAAAATAATATTTTGTGTCCAAAATATAG
>JAOBYE010199215.1:0-17421 GCA_025403585.1 Parazoanthus swiftii
AAAAGACCGTGGTTATCGCACGGAATCTGTGGACCATCGCAGATTTTTTAATTCAAAGATAAGCAAAATATGGGCTATCTTGCAACCACAATACTTACGTTGACCTTTTTATAGCTATTCGCGTTTTATCATGTCTGAAAAAGGGGATCGATTTTTTCAGTTTGGTCTGAAAAGGACGAAAAGGGAATAGAAAATTACTTTTTTTGGAGTTCTGTAAGAGGGGATTTGGAGGCGACTTTTCCTTCGGAGTTCCGAAATAAAAATTGCCTCTGATGGTCCCAGAATGTACAAAGAAGACACAAAGAAGCACCAACTGAGGTAAGAAGCTTTATTTGTGCCATTTGCACGACATATAACGATTTTTGTTCACATACAACCGGCTGGCTGAAAATCTTACAAAGTTGACTCACTAACCGTGTAAGCTTGGGCTGCCTGTGATATAAGAGGTGGAGCTATTGGGAGACTGGCACTAGTGCCAATCTCCATTCAAGCGCCAACTATGAAATTTATTTGAAATCGCGCGCATTATATAAGAAGACAGATTTGGAAAGGCTTAATATATATTTTAGACATTATATAACGATTTACTGTTCACCTTATGGCTTCAAATGCACCAGATTTTGCTCGCATGGCAGCTATTGTCAATGTGACTGACAGTGGAGAGGAAGAAAACCAGGAGGAAGTTGTTCAAGAGCATGATCTACATCGTGAAACAAACACGAATGCGAGCGAGAATGAAGACGAACAAATGGAGGTGGAATCTGTCGATACAGATGTAATAGCGGCTGTAAATCCAACAGATGGTGAGCAAAATAACGAGTCTGAAAATACGGAGGTCGAAAGACAAATGGAAACTCGTGACTCGACTCCCCAAGTTGTTCGAACTGTGCAGGTTTTGAACCAAGTGAGAGAGTCCCCGGATGAGTTTCAAGAAAATCGAGGAAAGAAACGGCCGAAACCTTCTTCAAGAGCAGACCCACTGTCTCCTGAGAAGGAGGACGACGTGAGTTATTAAAAGTTCTTTGAATTTGCTTTGGGTTTGTGCATGTGTATAAGCGATTTGCTCGAGGGTCGATACCTGGGATATGATCGTTTGTTAAGTCGGGGGGAGGCGTGGATTTGTTTGGGGGGGGTACAATTTTAAAAACCACCACTTCATCTTCATACTGCTTTAAATCTCATACCTTCATAAGCCTTTAAATTAGAACCATACATGTGAAGGTCATTAGTGCTAATGTATGTGAAGCTCATCTGAGGGAGTAACCAATCTGATTGCCCAGTTGAAAAAGATTGCATTGACTTGAAATTTCAGATTTATCTCTATATATACATGTAATATATATGTTCTCTTTTTTGGTACAACCTTTCTAAAAGTTAATGCTAACTGTAATTTCATATTAAATATGTTTTACATAATTATTTATTAATTAATTTTCTACTTTAAATGAACTTGTTTTTTAAACTAGGCCCAGAGCTGTCCAATTTGTTTTGAAGTTTGGACCAACTCAGGAAATCACCGACTTGCATCTTTAAATTGTGGTCATTTATTTGGAAGAAGCTGCATTGAGCGGTGGCTAAAGAGCCGTGGAAATGAGAAATGCCCACAGTGCAATGCACCAGCACGGAAAAAAGACATCAGAAACATTTATGCTAAAGCTATCAAAACCATAGACACTACAGAAAGAGACAGGGCATTGTCAGAACTGGAGAGAGAGCGACAGGCCCGTAAACAGGCAGAAGAGGCTGAGGCGAGGGCTCTCTTACAGTACCAGCTGGTGAAGGCTGAGTGTGAACGAATTAAAGCACAGTTCCAGCTTCAGCAGGAGATGCTTATTAAGAATCAGTCGAGGTGAGTACACAAGCGACTAGAGTAAATTCTACTTGTAGAATTGCTTATTCTGCCTGCTAACACTGCTTATAAGCATTCTTGTTAGGGGTGAGGGGGTGGGGGATTAACTTACATGTAACCAAAGTTTAGGTAAGTGGGTTGTGCCCATACTTTCAAATCCTGATCTTGTTTATGAGAAAGCTTCTTGGATTTTCAGACCATGGATGTTTTTGATCTTAGGCTAATTATAAAATGTCATGCAATTTCTAGACCTTTTTTACTACATGATAAACTTTCAAAAATTAAAAAAATACTTTTTAAATATATACCTTGTTTTTGATCAGATGGTCAAAAAAGCAAACCCTTTGATGTGGGATGACCCCCAATTTCTTATTAATGGGAGTTCCCATCCCCTGGGCATAATTCCTTACTGTGCTTACAGTTCTCCTCAGACTTTTTGTCAGTTTTTAAGTATTATATTATACAGGATTGTCATTATGTTTTGAGTTAGCTAGGAGGCTGACCCTTGAAAACTGACAGCATTATCTGCTAGTGTATGATTTTGCCATGAAAGCCAACATTATATGTCTCAAAAGACATTAGCTTTTAGCCACTGTTCAGATCACAATAGGCATTATCTGGTCACAGACTGATTTTGACAGCCCTGTATCATGTGGCTTTCTTTTACTACTGTTCATGTAGTTATGGTAATATTAAGCCCCCTCGAAATCGAGGTTTGGTTCACATACAGTAGTTTAAAATACCGTGTACCGGTATTGTCAAAAGCGTAAAAACCTAGATCGAAATACCTCCACCTCAAATAGTATACACTATGTTTTTTAAACCTACTGTGGGTAGTAATTAGTATGCAATTTATATGTTTTATAATTATGTAAAAGAATTATAGATTTGTTGTTGTTGTTAAACATTGAAAAGTTTAAATTCAATAGGTTGTTTCACAGTTATTTCATACAAAACATTTACTTTCCATATTTGCTTTCCAAAACTAATACCTTAACCAAGCAATGGATAGATTGGACAATTATTATAGATCATGGAGCAGCTGCTTTAATGACATGGTGGATATTTCAATTGATTATTATTTCAGCCAGAGCAGCTCAGCATCAACAAATCAGTCATCTTGTATCAGGACACATGGTGAGAGCAGCTGTGATGTACCTCAAAGGTCATATGTCCTTCAGAGATCATTCCAAGTTGCCCAGGTAACTATGTTACACGTCATTTTTCATTTATCAGTAAGTCAATCAGCAAATGCTATTTTACCAGCTTAAAAGGCACCATCAAAGATGATGTGTTTCCAATCTGTTTACAGTTGGACTAAGCGTGCCTATCAATGAGAGGGGGGTGATCGCACATGCACATCTCATCACACACCTAAAGAGCACAAAAGCGTGTAATTTATAGCACACCTAAAATTGACTATTGTTACATTTTTGTTTCAATGTTGTAAATAAATTCTTTCATACAGCCATTTTATGAGAATAAATGTACAGATGTATGCATGTAAGAAAATTCCCCAACCTCGATTTTTCAGGCAAGCTTATTATTGCCATTTCAGGCTCAAACTACTGTCAAATTCATCATGAAATTACCCAAAATGTTTTTGGTTAAGTATTTAGAATAAACCTCATCTAGTGTATAAACACAATAATTTTTACTACAAAGTTTGTGACCTACTGTAAACATTGCACTTCATTGCATGCCTAGGGCAAATGAGGTGTGTGATGCGCCTCCAACTTTGCTCATTGATACTGTAGGCCTGGTGAAGTTAATAATGGTGGCAATTGGGAGGACTTTTTTGTCTAGGGGGAAGATGATCTGGAATGTTGTCATATGATCAATTTAGTCAGGTGGTCCTTATTTCACAGAAAAAAAAACATCTGGTAAACTCCATTTTTCTTCTTTGCCAACATCTTTGTAATTGTTGGCCACAGTGTTAGTGTGTACTGTACCGCAAAGTTAAGTACTGAGTTACAAATAATTACATACTAGTTAATAACATTTTTTGCTTATGATTTATATATTAATATAAAAACTATGCACCATATAAATTATGTGCCTCAGATAATTAATTATGAATACTATCTTACTCCAAAATTCTAATTACTACAATAACCTTACATGTACTTGTATTTAAATTTAGGCAGTACTAGAATTCACACAGCGGTGGGTACTGTGCCAATTTAAGTTCTGCAGGAGTTATATTCCCTGCAAAAAGCTTTGTGGGTGTTTACCAAAATCGCATAAATGAGGATCACAATTAAACATTTTTTATTTAGAACTCTGATGTCTGTGCAGCCCAAATTATGCAGTAATACATAATTATGCAGTATTGCAGTGCTCGGCAATTATATTTACAAACTGTGATGAGTCTTATGTTAATTAATAGTATTAACTAACTGAAAGCTGTTTGCCCATAATATTTTAGACTGGAGCAAGGGTTATGGCCTTCGACTCTCACCATGCAACTCTTGTTGTGTCCAAACCTTCTCCAAACCAGCTATTTCCTGGTTTTGGTGTTGTCAAGGTAAGTGTACGACATGTAAATCATGCACTGAACTTTGTCTGATTATTCTTCTGTCAAGACTGTAGGATGATTTCAATTGGCTGACTTATTTTTGCACTAACATATAAAATTGTTTTAAAGCTTTGCATGTAATTAAAACAAACTTGTAAGCAAACACTTGTCAGATTTAAATGGTACATGATTGCATATATAAATAATATAATAACTAGATAATGTGCTATACTTGTAACATGGCTGTTTTACATCATTCTATAAGACATGATTACAAATTCTGCAGACCAGAAACTTGTCAGAATTGTAAACAAATAACTGTATGGTTTTGACATTAGCATTTTCCAGAACTGGGCTGTCATTATTTTAATCAGCTAACTCATTTTTTGCCAGTGCAAGACTAGTTTTGAAAAAAACTGTTTTTTCTGCATTGGCAAGTAAGCAAGGTTGATATGGTATGTTTTTTGCCGTAAGGTTTGGTGTAAGGCTGATGTTTCAAATGTTAGCCCTTCATCAGTGAGAGCAAATGTTTACTAAGTTTGGAAACACAGTAGATTTTAGTACTGCCAAGAAAAAGTTGGTCAAACATAGAAATACTGCAGCTACAGTAAAGGTCTTTGAAAAACTTGTGGAAAGCCAAGAATTTCAGAAAGTCTGAAGAGTTTAAACAGACTGTAGACAGCACACAAATGTATTTTTGTGTTTAATTTGTGTTTTTTTGTAGGTCAGCTCTCTTGATTTGAAGCACTGTGAGTTTGTGCGCATTCACCTGAAACCTGTACGAGATGCGGCATTCAGTCGACGAGGGGATGGTCTACTGCTGACAGCTGGAATGGACAAGACAGTCAGAATCACAAGTCTGTTGAGCAACACTGTCGTACAAACGTGAGTGTTTGGTTTTATTATGTCTGAACCTGCAAAAGTTGCTAGACAAGTCTTGAACAGATCCTGTAACAACCAAATTCAGTTAACATCCCCAGTTGAGTTAGTTACAAATGGCTGAATTGCATGTATTTGAATAACGATTCATGTGTATTAAATTCCTGCTTGGTTCTTAGAACAAACTGCAAGGTGTTTGGTGACTTTGTCCCTTTACATCTGGAAGAGCTTTCAAGTGGTACTTTTTTGTTTTGGCAAGAGGTGGGCTGAGCAAGTGTCTATATTTGGTATTATAGGCATGGAAACCACCAGAAAATTATTGAAATTTATCTGGCAAATAACGAGATGCCATTCCATTTTTTAGTTAGCAGCACGGTGGACGAAAGGTTCTCAGAGGCGGATCTAGAAATTTTAGAAAGGGAGGGCCAGGACCCTAGTTCTGGAAAGAGAGTGCCAGAAAACAGTATCTGGAAGACATTTTCAGTGATTTTCTAAAGAATCTTTTGTAAAATTCTTGAGAAAAAGGGGGGGGGGGTGCATGGCCCCTCCAGCCCCTCCCCTAAATCTGTATTTGGTTCTACAATCATGTACATGTAAGCGTGTCGGAAACGAAACCTAAAGGTTGTGAGTTCAAATCCCATCCTGACCACTGTGTTGTGTCCTTGAGCAAGGCACTTTACTCACCATTGCTCAAGTCTACTCAGCTGTATAAATGAGTACCAGCTTCTGTTGGTGCTAATCTTCGATGGATTAGTGTCCTACTTTAAGCCATTTTGGCACTTAAGAACTTGCTGGCAAAGTGGATAGCGAGTGCCTTTGATATTCCATGGATGACCTTTTGAGGTAAACTTGATAATGAAATTGATTTCAGGTACGATGTCCCAGTGCCAGCCTGGTCATGTTCATGGAACAGCAATGACACCAATTATGTATACTGTGGTCTGCAGAATGGAGCCTGTATGATTTTTGATGTTAGAAACACCAGCACATACCTCAAGAGCTTGCAGTCGGAGAAAGGAGGTTCATGTCCAGTTGTATCACTGGCTGATGTCGAACCCAGCACAAACTCTGAGCTCAGGTAACATTTTTACTGCATGTTCTCTGTGATTGGTACATTTATTCAGTGGATTGCTATTTCAGTTTGGTAAGTGTATGTGTAGCACCAAAGGATACCATATGGGTTTTGAGCTCAGTTGTGGTCTGACATTGGATATCACTTTTGGACAAAACTGGGGGGATGTGCCATATGACATAGGAAAAACATTTCACAGCCCTGAAAGCAGGTATCAATTTGAGTGTCAGGCTTGAATCATCCAAATGTTGAGGGTACCCCCAGGCCATTTACTGGCCTGTTGATTAATAATTTTAAATGCTCTCTGTTATCACCCTAGTCCTGTGATTTGTCACCTGTGCTTTGCGTGGAATGTCTACTGCTATTTACTTCACATGAATGAGTGCATCTGTATATGGTAGTAGAGTGCAAAATGTTTAAATCCCTTTAAGCTAGTGCCAAGTGTTGCATTTGATCATACAGTAGTGATCATTGTGATTACCACGGCAGACCAATAACAAATATTGACGAGCTTGTTAATGCGTTCTCTGTAGTTACCAAGACAGACCACAGCTCGATAATCATTGGTATGATCACCAATAAATACTAAATCTGTATCTGTAGATCTTTTTTGGTCTGATCACAGTGATCACCATGACAGACTACAACTCTATCCTGATATTTTTTTTTGGTGTGAACACAATGATGACCATAACAGACCACAGCTGTATCCTGACGATCATCATTGATGTGATAATAAAACGTGTTGCTAGATTGTAGCTCTATCTCAATGATTTTCATTGGTGCGATTAACCGTGATTGCGAACTTATGGAAAATAACAGCTCTTACCAAGATAATGGTTGTTACTATGGTTTATTGATATTTTTCAAAGTTGCAAAATCGTGTTTAGTCCAATAAGTTTTTCCACTGTACTCCCAGGCCTGGTGGCATCTTGGTTTGCAAATTGGAGGGAGCTTGCTTCTGGGAGAACACGTTTGGAGCAGACTACCTTCGTCATCAACTTACATTACCAGAAGGTTTGTTTTAAGTGTGAAACTTCATGTTTAGCTTGTAAGTACTGAACAACAAGATTATCGATTAAATACTTCATTATCCTTCAAAGGATTTCGATTCAAAGAAAAGCAATGTCACAGCGGAGGGAGGGGGTGGCGGAGGGCTAAGAAGGCATTTTACCAGCAACCTACGACAGTTTGATTTTGCAAACAGATTTCACACAAAGGTCACAGTTGAGAAATCAACAAGATATCGAGTGTGTTTCAGTCAGGGAAAAGTAAGGAAATTTTATTTGAAGTCTGATGCGTAGGTCAGTCACCATCATGTTAATTTTATAACATGTCTTTTTCCAATGTTCTGTAGGTTCCTGTACAAGTTTATCGTTTGAGCTGAACACGCGCCATTGCATGTTTTCCTTGAGGCCGTCAAAGAACTTTCCCAAATCAAGACACGTGGTGAGTTTGTTTAGCCATGATTTTTTGGTTTACAGATGTTTGACAAAATATTAGGAAAAAGAGGATAAGATGGGAAAGAAATTAAAAGTAAGCATTTTTTACATTGGTTAATTCTCATAAAACCATGGCAGCCAAAGGAAATATGAGTGTTGCTAATTAGTTAGCAAATTGTACAGGCGACACTCTTTTAGTTATAGTTAGTAATGTACGGTTCACGTTAACAGGAAAAGAAATTACAAAGGTTGCACGATGCTACAGCAACTTAGACATGTTTTCTACCGTTTAAGCGAAAACTGCAATTTTTTCATTTATTCATTCATTTATTCCTTTACGATATGACACTATTTACAGTAGTAATTTCACCTGCAGATACAATGTATGTCAGCCTAATCGAGGCGGGGAAAAGAAAAATTACAGCTTTTAAGTCAATATAAACAGAAAAATGAAAAGTTTATCTGAAAAAGTAGTTTTATCTCGTAAACGTCTGTTTATTAATAACTTTGTAATATTTGACATTTCAAACACTCATTGCTCCTATATTATTCCTTATATGAAGTTCAAATTTTCAGATTTTACTGACTGTTCTATGCTCTATTTAATTAAAATGAAAAATATCGAGCAATCGACTTGCTTACGTATATTTTGGACAAGATCACAAATCACACTTGACTTATCATTTCTGAGAAAACTTTCATAAGGCCAACTTCTTTTTGTTTTCCTTCCAAGCTAGTGTGTGTAACCCCAATATTTTGGCCAGAAAATCCGTAAAACAACTAACCGTACAAGCAATCCGGGATGTTAACTTTTATAATTTTTGATGCTGTACGTCCAAGTTGGCTCTTTCTTTAAACAGCTGGACTTATAACTTCACCATCTACTGTCCTTTCTGAAGTACCAAAAACATTCTACAGGTATAGAAAATTTCCAAACTTGAGTCACAAACAGACAAAATTTTTGGCCGACTTGCATCACAGTTTTACATTTCACTTGCATCGTACAATCGCTTAAAGTGTTAGTTTGATTCTGTGTTCCAAACAAATTTGTTTTCATCTTTGTTTGCAAAATTAATGCACTGGTCCAAGTAGAATTGTCTGGCCACTGTCAGCCGGGCTGATTTTAATTCTTACTTTACTTTGGAGGGAATTTTGTGTCCAGAAAGTTTTAGTTTGAGAAAATTGCCCGACATTTGGAAACTTTGAAAACGCAATTGAATCGATCCATAATTTTACGAAGAATCGTGTGATTTTTTACTATAATATCGTGAAGGGTAAAAATAACTTTGAACTAAAAAGATTTTTTCCGCATCCATTTTGTTGAGAACTTAGGTTATTTCACACTTTTCTGCAATCAGTGACAGCCGTTGTGTTTGGTTGAATATAAATTTTGTCTTCAAATGTCGAGTTCCTTTGTCCTTCCAAAACTTTGTGTTTGGAGCAAGTAACATAAGCACATCTACACAAGAACTACAATGTCCTCTCGAGAAAACGATTTCCCCCTCGATCTTCCAATGAATTTTGACTTGCAGCACCCCAGGCATTGATTGCTAACTTCTCAACGAAATGATCAAAAGTCGTTTGAGTTCTTGGTTTCGTATTAGAGAAACTGACATCTTCCTAAAGTTACCTACAAAACAAGGCATTGATTTTCGTGTTCTTGTGAATAGTTGTGTTCGTCAAGTCATTTTTAGCGTATACAAAGTCAGTTTTGGCGGGTTTTATTGGTGTGTGTGTTGTCTTTTTTATAATGTACTTTTCAATTGCTTTTATTAAGGCAGGCGAAACGTTTTCATATTCTTTGAAGATGACCACACTTTGAAGTTTGCATATGACAGATCCGTTCTTGCTTACGACTGACAGAAAAGGTTATAAAACAATGAATCAGGATTCAGGAGCAAGTAATTTTGCCCCAGTTTTGAAGAAAAGCAGAACAAAGTCATTCTGCCTCCCATCTTATAATACCGAAAATGGAATGAAACCATCCAATTTATTTTTGAAATGTTCATTGAACAGTAAGCGTGAAAAATACATCACTATCCGAAGAAGCGTATTTTATTTTTGGAGTGTCATGTTTTTTACTAAAGTCTAATTTAATTTAACTTAATAGTATTAATGCATAATTGACTGACTTGACGGAATTAAAATGCTATAAAGTAATGTTGAGTTTGCCCATTTGTATTATGGTCATATAGCAGTAACCTTATTTGTTCTCTGTGTAACAAGGTTTGCCAGCTGCAGGGCAAAGGGATTGCCATATCAACTGCCAGAGGCCAGGCGGAGAATGCAGAAAACACCAGTACTAATCTGCCTCAAGAAAGTACAGCTGCTGGTATGTTCGTTGCTCAGTGGAAATTTAAAAGTTGTCATTCCTTTTAATTATTTCGTTATTGTGAAGAAAAATTAAAAACAGCCAGATCGTAAAACCTTTGCGGGCATCAGTTTCATTCAGGTGCATTGCTAAGTGCCTAAGTCAACAAATTTTGATTCCTGAACTGAAAAACGTTTTCACAATTGACATGTAATAATTGTAATAGCAGTAATGTGACTGGTTTGTTATATGATTATGAACTAGTGTACTCCAAAAATGTACTGACTGTGTAACGTGTATGCCGCACGTTAATATCTATAACTCATATGATATGTTCATGGACACGGACGGGACATGAAAAGAGTTGTTTAACAACCATAACTAGTATATGAAATAACACAACCTATCTGACCTTTCCAAAGATACTGATACCTTTTTACAATTCCTTTCAACCTTTCCCGTTTTTTGCCATCCAAAACCAGTGTTATATAAATAACAAATGATAAGCTATAATCACAACCCACCCATTCCATTATTCCCGCCCCATCTACCTCCTCCTTTCTATTACGATGATCCTTTTGCATCCCGTCACACGCTCTCCATTCCAACTTGAATCACCTATTCAGTTACTTCTCTTCCACCCCATCCCTCAATTTATATTCCATCTCTCTATCAAGATCTAAAATAGCCCCAAGGTATCATTGTAGAAAGCAGGGTTAACCCCTGAATTTAGACTTTGGCTCTTGGATCATCGTAGAGCCTTTATCCCCATTTTATGTTACTCTACTGACTTTTCTTACTCAAAAAGTAAAGGTCGACAGTCATGAAATGCAATTATCTAGTTAAAATATAACGTGTGCAAGGCCAAGCTGTATTATTAACTGTTCCTTTGGAGAACTCCACTTCAGGCCTAGTGCCTTTTTGAAGAAATGTCCTTGAAATTCCTTGAATTCCTAAAAATCTGTGAAAGTCCTTAAATTCAGTCCCTAAAAGTCCTTGAATTCATCAGTACTTCAGAAGCGTCCGAACCTTGAGAAGGGTATTTAAAGCAGTTAAAAAATGTGAACTCTTGTAGAAAGTGTTTTAAAGTGCCGACTTATTTGTGGATACTTGTGTGGTTGTTTGTGATAGCATTTTATTAGTAAAGTTACTCAAACTTGTTCGGATGGGAAAATTGGATTAGATTTGCTCAAAGATTTCTTTGGACCAGGAGGACAAATTCGAATAAAACAACTCTTTGCTAATGCCAGTTGCTCACATCTGCTCCACCTTTCTCCCCACTCCCTCGGAAATAATATTGATAGCTGCATAATAATCAGCAGCTACCCACATTGAAAAAGACATCTTTTTTACGACTTTAGACGCTTAAAGCACGCGGTTGAAGACGTAATTTAAATTTTTAAAGTTCGTGTTAGTGATCTTCAAATCTATAACGAAAATAATGTGGTTATGCAGGTTCTCATAATTATCATGGTGCTCACTACTCTTGGAGTTTCCCTGTACTCCTTGAAAAGTCCTGGAATGTTGTGGAAAGATTTTCAACAGTTTTATAAACAAACGAAACCCTGAAGAAGCATCTGACTTACGATTGTACTTTTTGTATTTTATAAAGACTCAATTTCAGAAAGGTTTTTTTCTGTCGCGTTTGCTCCGACAGGAAAGCTGAAGAAATTACTTTGATGTGAGCACCATGTCATATGACCCCTTTGACTATAAGGTTTTCTTACTGGTTAACTTTTCTTTAAATTAGGTAAATGTAATACATTAATTTATAAATGAAAGTACTTGTCTTGTTCTATAAAGACAACACCCGAAGGTGGAGCAAGCGGTGCTTCCTGCCTTGTTTTTGCACGAGTCTGCAAGTCGTGTTAAGTTTTTTTTGCAGTTTTATGTTACACCTTTGTCAAGTCATGTCATCATTTTCTGTTTCAATCTGTGTTTCTATTTGTGTCTTCCATTATCGTCACTTTTTTACAAGTTGTACTAGTTACGTTCGTTCGTTCCTCAGCGAAAATTCGCGAGACCAAGAAACAGCAGTCGGTCGACTTTTCATTTCACATTTCCAAACCCTTGAGTAACATGCATCCGTCTTAATTAATTCGTTTTGAAAGTTAAGATATAGAAGAAAGATGGCTGGTAAACGTAAATTCACCGGACGTATTTTGTAATTTGAACAGTGCTCTGTGCAATCGCGTCGGCTTATCGCTTTACGTTGCAGCAAAAAAACAAAAAAAAAAAAAAAAAAACAGACAACAGTATTACAGAAAACTGCGCTACCTAAAACTTGATGGCGTTTCCAGAATGATGAGGGTGTTTTCGTAGCGTCAGCAAAGGCGTGAAACGAGATTTGTTTTCAGTTTACGGAAAAAATTACAATAAATTAATAATTAACTCCATCGTCGTCATCATCATCATCATCATCATATCTTTCTCCCCTGCTGGGAAATAAGGACCTGTATCCTATTACTCTATGCATCATGGTCTTTGGCTGCACAATTCCTGTTTCTGTCAAGGTTTGGAATCTTAACGTCGCTCGTTCTTTCTCTACGGTTCCCGTGGTGTTTTCTTGCTCTTCCGCCCTTCTGGCATCCACGTGAAATCAACTTTTAGGTGCTCATTCCATGGTGCTCACTGCTCCTGGAATTCCTGGAAAACTCCAGGAAAAACAGATCATTTTCTTGTACTCCTGGAATTTTGTGGAAAAATTTTCAACATTTTTTTAAACAAACCAAAACCTGCCGAAGCATCTGACTCGTGATTGTACTTTTTGTCTTTTATCAAGACTCGATTTCAAGTATTTTGGTCCTTTTTGTCCCGTTTCGCTTTGAATGAAAAGGTGAAGAAATTACTTGATATTGTGTTGTTTTTAGCGAGAGAGAATTTGGGGTTGGGTCCTGGAAAAATAAATTTTCCACCCTGGAGAACTCCTGGAGTTTTATAATCATCAGTCTCATTCGTATCCATTCTCAAAATGCAAATAAATGACTTACCAGCCGTGTATTGCAGCGGTTGCGCAGCTTAAAACTATTAGGTTGAATCATTTTACAGTGTAAAGTGTTTTAAATGCTGTGTCGTAACTGTGTTTTAGAAGGCAGCCTGTGTGTGTGTAACCCAGTTACTCAGTGCACTGGGGGACGAAGTCAGAAGCTTCTCAGTAGATCCGTCTTATTCTCCAACCCTGATGAAACCAACAAGCTGCTTGCCTGTGCTGGCGACGAGAGTTCAAATTCTGTAAGTTACTTATGGTTGTAGGTCTTTTTCCTAATTGTGTTATAAATGAAAGGCATATTCGTTACTTGTTATGTTAAGGGGGCACTCACGATTTTCTTTTTGTTTGATACCAAAATATTAAAATTTGCTGTCATTTACTTTTAGTTGATGGGAGAACTCTTCAAATCACCAAAAAATGCTGTTGTTGTATAATCATTTGGTTTCCATAGCACTCTGCTTTTAGCATTGAAGAACATCTAATAAGTATACTTATTGAATTTTCATTTGGGAAGATCAGGGGAGGTGCTTGAGCATTATGTGGCACAGGGTTTGGGGGGGGGGTCTAAAACCCACTTTTCACCATGAAACTCAAAGTATATGAAATTTCAAAAGCAAACAAAATCCATATCTTGATCGATCCAAATTTTGGTAATGTGGACCCCCATCAATCCTGCTTTTCCATGTATTTAATGCTTTTCTCCTTACATTATCAGAACAAGTTTATATTAAATTTTCTTTGAGAACTCTCCAAGATAAATGACATATTGCTACCAACTTGTTTAAAAAAATATAGAGAGACAAAGAGGTTTTACATGTACATAGAATTCAGCAACAAGTACTGTATTAGGAGAAACTCAGATGACAGCCACATTAATTTTGTAAAATTATGATGGTGGTGAAAGAGAATAATCAAAATAGGACTGGAGTAACAGGTTGTGATTGGCTAGTTTTGATTCAGTGGTACTGGACACAAATCATTTTTTTCAATTTTAAAGTATCTTTAACCAAAAATAGCTTTGACAGCCATTGACAAATTTACAAAACTGATCAAGTGGAATTGACATTATCGTCTTGTAAACTGCAAGTTAAGTACTGCATCAATCAATTTAAATAATTGTTGTCATCTTTTACCAACCCTAGACTCTGGTTTGGGATGCGAGCAGCGGCCTCCAACTACAAAAGCTTCCAAACCAGGGAAGTGCAGTACTAGATGTCATTCCATTCACTGTCAATGGGGAGGATTTTCTCACGACTGTCAATGACCAGAAGCTGACCATATACAGAAGACAGTAAGAACATACATCTTTGTGGTCTCATCATCTAAACAATGAGATGACCTTCTCATGACAGTTGCTGACCATATATGGAAGACAGTAAGAACATAAATTTTCGTGGTCATGTTACCTGGATAACACTTAAGATGAACTTCTCATAACAATTTGTAGCCAAAGGCTGACCTCACTACTGAAGTGTGGAGATATTTCTAGAACATGCTGCATTGTTTTCAAAGGAGATACCTAGAATTACCTGGTAAAAGAAGCGAAAAAAATTGCTTTTGTTCCCAGGGATTTGCTTATTAAATATACACATGTGTATGCCTGGCCTTTGGTGTGCCTTTTTACTCAGCTCTAACTAATATTTTAAAATAAATTTTGGGATTTGTCAGATATTTCTAACCTATATCTTCACTGTCGCAACCAATTCAGTACTGTGGATACTTTACTGGTACCATGGAAACACGAGTTTAGTAACTATCAAAGCCAAAATGTATTTGATTGAGCATTACTGACAACAAAATTGCGTTGTTATGGACAGTGTTTGTGACTCAACCACATCTGAACTAAATTATTACAGATTTACTGTAAAAATGAAGAACTTGCAGTCACCAAGCAACAGAAACATTTTTACATTGCAGTTTGTATAATAAGAACAAATAATTACCTAATATGTATATATTTAATGTCATGTAGATAGAAATGTTTTATTGTATTAGATATAATCTTTATTCATGTTTAATTAATTTGCTATTTCTTGCCAAATGTAAGTTTTTCAATTTTCACATGTACATATTTAAGTGGAACGCTTATATAGATTATTACCAGTAGTTAAGTTTTTGTGACAGTAATTGTATTATTAATAATAATAATAAATAATGTATTTCAAAATAATGTTGTTTCTCTTCACAATAATCTTATTTACAGAGTATATTGCGCGTAAGTCACTTGGGACTTTCGGCCTGGCATTTTGTTGAAGTTCTGTTGAGTGACTGGAAGAATAGTTTATAAAAATAGATACCCGTATATTCTTACTGTGACTTTAGGGGCCATTCAATATTCATACCAGAGGGGATGTCATCAAGATTCCCAGGCAGTCTAAGAAAGGTGAACCCCCCTCCCTCATTTGAAAACAAAAACTGGATGCCTCCCCCTATATGTATTTTAAGTGCCTAGTATAAAAACTCTGCCAAACTTCTCCCTCCCCTATTTTTAAAATTTTGCAGCCCCCCCCCCCACCATTTTTTGCTTCCCCCTAGTATAAATAGTGAATAGTTCCTCACTAGTTTGGTGTGCAACCTAAGAGGCAAAGAAGACAATCCAGACATGCTGCTGCTATTTCTGCTTGTCCCTCAATAACTAAATTTACATGAAATGCTGCATTTTCTTTCAATGTACATAATACCGATCAAAGGGAAGTGGTCAAAAGACATGGCCCCAAGCGGGATCCATTTGGGGGTTAAGGTTCATGTGTTCAGTATTGCCTACCGTTCCACAAGAACCAGAACTCAATATTTTTACAAAATTTGCTCTAAAATGATCACCAAAACTAAAAAGTAAGATTTCAAGCTAACTGCACTAATCAAATTTATTTGCTGTGTTAAAATTGTTTCTAAGGCTGCCAGGAATAGAAATGAGAGGTAAAAGGAGTATCTGGTACCCACTTCCCCCTCTAGACAGAAAGGGTCCCAGTCTTGGGAACCTGTTTGGAGCTCTTCCCTGAGATGATACAGCACAATCAGATACTAGTTAAAATTTATTTTAAATAGTATTTCAGTACTTAACAAAAACCCTGACTTGTAGACTTACTGTAAATTACCATAAATCCTTTGTTAAGGCCCCTCTCTATTTTAAAACCCCTCTCTAATAACCCCCCTTCAGAGCTCCAGGTTTCTAATAAGCCCCTCTTCCACCATGGAAAAAAGGTGATTATAAATGAGTTAGATCATTACCTACAATAGGATCAGCAGACAATATATATTTAAATTTGAGTGAAGGATGTTAGCACTTGTTGCCCTTAAATATCTTCCTCAAAGTAGAGTTTTTTGCAACCAGTGATATACAAAAATGTAAATCAAAATAACATTTTCAAACACTATCAGTTGAATTACAATAAAATGGCCTGGAAATAGATGCCTCCCTCCCCTCCCCAAGGGCTTAGTTGTACAGCCTTTACGATAATGTTACAATTATTAATATTTGTTTAATACTTTGAATTACAGATAATTTATTGAAAAATAAATAATAATTTTATTATAAATGATTATAAAATGAAATAAATATGTTATCCTAAATTACTGCCAGTCAATTGAAATAGTTAGGTTTAATCATGATTTGATTTTAATGTGCATTGATCATGTTCTGTTTTGTTTTCTTTCTGGAAACTTGTGGAGTAGTCCTAGAATTTTAAACTGACTCCAAAAGAAGTCCTGAAAAATGAAAATCCAAGACCATTTTTATGTTTTGTTACGACAACCAAGCAAACTATTAGAGTTACTTTGTATAATTCTATTTAGTAACAATACAAACTCTACAAAATAGTTCTGGAAAAGTCCTGGATTTTCAATTTCAAATTGTGATGGTACACCAAATCTATCCAACACCTGTATTCCAGCGATGATCAGTAGTTCAGATTAGTTACTCCAACTTTCAAGATGTGTCCACCATTTGCTGCTGATACAGTATTTTTGAAGTTGATAATCAACCATTTAGAGTACTTGGACAACTTTCATGTGTCCACCATTTGTTTGATCAAGGTTTTTCTGAAAGTGAAAATCAGTAACGAGTTCATTCTACTCCAACTCTTTGAGTGACAACCACTTGTACGCTGAATGATAGAGTTTTTCCACACTTGCCTTGTTCTCATCAACAATCAGCCGTTTAGACTACTCTGGACAACTTGGATGTGTCCACCATTTTGTTCTTGCTGGTATTTCTGGAGGTGATAATCGGCAGTTTAGACTACTCCAAATTGGATGTGTCCACCATTTTGTTCTTGCTGGTATTTCTGAAGATGATAATCGGCAGTTAAGACTATTCTAACTTGGATGTGTCCACCATTTTGTTCTTGCTGGTATTTCTGGAG
>JAOBYE010199326.1:0-17420 GCA_025403585.1 Parazoanthus swiftii
AACCTTCATCAGGTCCTGGATTTTTTAAAATATTAACCTGGAAAGTCCTGGAAAAGTCCTGGAATTTTAATTGTCCATTAGTGTACGAACCCTGACAAATATACATACTTCATATTTCACTTGCATGTATCTCCCTACCCCCAACACATTATTTTTTTTACTCTGCACATCCTCTCCCCTCACAGTTATACTTTGTACATGTATGCTCCACTCCACCACTCTAGCATCGATCTTAATTCCTTGGCAGTAATGTAGATTGATGTGTGTATGTTATGTCATTATGTATCTTTGCCTCTGGAGTACAGAATGAACATTCATGTTTATTCCAGGTACTACCGTGGTGCAGTTGGAGCTCTACTAGTATATGATATTGCCAAGCATTTGACATATGAGAATGTTGAGAGATGGCTGAAAGAGCTGCGAGACCATGCTGATAGTAATATTGTTATCATGTTGGTTGGAAACAAGAGTGATCTGAGACACCTTAGAGCTGTACCTACTGACGAAGCAAAAGCATTTGCAGGTTAGTTAGAGGTCAACTGTAGTCATTTACTAGGTGTGCAAATCAGTTCTCCCACTATCACACATGATGTCTTGGCACACTTTTGAAGTGTTAATGAAAGATGGTTAAATGCACAGGTTGAACTAGACCAATTAGGCTTAATGTTGACTGTGACGCCCTGTCTCTTGTTTCTCTATCCATTTTCAACATGCTCAACACCACAATGTTCATTTTGCCCTTTAAACAGTTTCCTTGCAAATTATGCAAATTTCTCCATAATTGAAAAAAACTGCAAAAACCTCGAGCCAATCAGTAGCTCTCCCCTCCTAGTGGTGTTATGCAGGTTTTTTTGGCAAACCCGAACAGATCGTGCAATTGGACTTTCTACTTCAGAAATAAATGACACCCCTGTACCTACATGTTCTGCAAAATAATTGGTATAATTGTACAAAATTAATAGTCTGAAGACAAAACTAAAACATTGACTGGCAGACGTTTGATTTTTCCAGAATAAAATTCAATATACAATAGTTAAAAAATACACAAAAGAATAGAGAAGATAAAGCCAAATGTTACTAGTCATGATAACCATGGGCAGACAGGAAATAGGGAAAGCCATTTTCATGACTTGCCACTCCTATGTAATATATACAGTGATGTTTAGATTTTATTCAACTGAAGGTGTCTATTTCTTTTTTTTAGAGAAAAATGGTTTATCATTCATTGAAACGTCAGCCCTTGACTCCACTAATGTTGAAGTAGCTTTTACAAACATTCTAACAGGTAAGAAAGAAAGCTTACTGCCACTAACGTAGCCTTTGGAAAAGGAGCTATAAACATTACTGTTTTAATTGATTTAGATTCAGTCACAAACACTTGGCTGCAGTTTGTGTTTTGGGCATTAAGAGTTCTACTGTAACTACCATGAAGCTCGGCAACTTGTCATAATTATAATTGATGCTTGTCCAGACCTCAAACTTTTGCATCCCAGTATTTGTATTGAAAGTGTACATTTTTGAGCTAATAAAACAACCCTAACCTTGTTTGTTGCAGAAATCTATCACATCGTTTCCCAAAAACAGATCCATGATACCCCCCCAGACGGCAATCAACCAAGTAACAATGTTCAGACAATCCATGTTGCACCCACGACGGATGCAGACCGTGACAAGAAGAAAGTTCAATGCTGTAATTAATACTTATTGTAGACTGGCAACCAGTCAAAATGGGTGGTTGATGTAAACTTGATAGAATTTAACAGTCAGCTCACAGCTCTGTTAGCAATCCACTAACTTGACCCTGCACGGGAATTTCAAATTTTGTCTCATTTCAATCAGTATTCCTGCATAAATAAAATAGAAACAGATGTTGCCATGAAGCTCTATTGGCAAGATTTCAAGATTCAAGAAATTTGTGTTTTCTTAGTTTCTTATATTCCAAAAGTGCAAGCAAAGACTGCTTTTATAGACAAACATAGGATTATTCTGGACAAGCCAGCTGTGAACATTCACAAGTTGTTTTTTTGTGTTTACTATCTAATTCCACGAAATTGTCCTGTTTTTCCCAATTGGCTAAAGTGGAGCATTAACTCGTCTTTCTCTTTAGGGCATATTTATTATTAACTCTTGTCCTATGACATTGTAAACATTGGTCACTTTGTTTCTTAAGAAAAAAGCCGTTTTCAAATATTAAGAAATAATAATCGTCCCACATTTAAACTCTTCAGGAATTGTAAGCAAATTGAATTGTCATTATATGGGGTTTCAAATTGGCTGTTTCATAAGTTTTGACATTGTTAATTTTGCTAGTAACTTGTCAGGGTAGTACAAGGGTTAATTTTACTTGCCAAATGCTCGAGGTTTTTGTTAGCGCATACTACTTTTACTGTGTATAAAATCAGTCTGTAAACAAGAATATAACATTAAAGTTGTGATTCTTTTTCTGGTTGGTTTGGGGGTCAGGTTTACATGTGTTACAAGAAAAATATATTGGCTGGAAATATTGGGTACTATACACGTGTACAAGTGAGCCAGTGTAATTTTGACAAAGTATGGAATTATTATTGAATTCTTGTGTTTGATCCCAGGAATTAAGTCACTGCCACTTTTTCTCAGTTTCTCTTTTTTGTTAGAATAGCTTTCTTAGTAATTGTGGTTGTTGCTAACATGAAATCTTTGTCCAGAACAGATCTTTGTGTATTGTTTTGACTGAAATGGTGGGGACGTCTGTGTGAGAACCTTCTGGCTGACGTCATAGGGTTTCCTGAGAGGTGCACAAATGATGTCTTTGTGTGAGCAATGAAGCCTCGTTCTGTCATCGAGAATTGGCGATACGGTGCATACTTACACTCATACTTAACAAAATTTGCTTCAGTTTTGGGAGGTGATATGACGTCATTAACTTGCTGGACGTCTGGTATATTGACCTCAAATGTTTAATTTAACTCCCATAACTAAAAGATATTTTCCAGTCTATGATTAGAAGAATGCAACGTATCAATCTGTCACCTTCACCACTTGTGAACCCAGTGTGACATCAGCGTCAGTCGTGGGTTCTTTCACCGAGGTAGAGCAGACTCGTGTGTATCGACATTTGTATGCATTTTCAATTTTATCGCTTGACTGTATACATCTGCCTGTGGTGTTTTTTGCGCATCTCACTAGAAATTGAAAAAAAATGCATGAATACAATCATACAGTTTTTAAACTGCTAATGAGGGTATTCTAGTGGCACCATTTGTATTTTAATTAGTCAAATATTTTGCTCTTTGTAAAGCTAATCAGGAATTTAAAATCAGATACATGTATGTAAGTTTAGAATACAAGTGTTGTATATTAGCAGAATGAATGGCTTGGACTTTGAATAAAGCCCCAAACAAACCTTTGAACTCTTTCTACATGTATCTTTGTGTCAGTATCCACGTATTTGATATCTGAGTTTGGGTAAGGGGCCGTCGGAAAATCGATTTAATAACGCTTAACGTCAAATTGACGTTAAGGGAGGAGGGGGGGGGGTCTCATTGGTAGTGATTGACGTTAAGAAAATTGCGTCTGAAAACCAAAAAAATAGCGCTAAAAGGAGTGAAAAAAAAACGTTTTTAAGACAGAACTTCAAGATTTTCCGATTGAAAATGGTATAAATGGACGACAATAGCATCGAAGGAAAAGTATGTCACAACAATATTTCAATACAGAACCTAAGCGTGGCGATGCATTCCAATAGACTGTTGACACGCTAGCAGCCACCGAGTACAAGTTTGTATCGAGTCACGGGTGGATTTATACCCTATTATAAGGAAAATTTGTGATTGACGTTAAGGGAGGGGGTCGGCTCTTAACGTCAATTTGACGTTAAGCGTTATCAAATCGATTTTCCGACGGCCCCTAAGTAGGGCTTGAGTTAACTCGGGAACTGGAGCAGCAAATGACAGTCCTTGTAATTTTCAGGGACGTAGTTATTAATAACTTCTTCTTTAATCATTTTATTGTTGCAATTAGAAGTTAGAAGTAAAAACAAAATATTGAACAAACAGAAAAAGGAGTAATAAATCAAACTTTCAACTGAAACTGCATTTACGGCTTTCGCTGTAGAAAGATTGAACAGTAGCTGCAGTGTAGAGTTAGGTGGTCATAAATGTAATGAAGGCCTAATAACATACAATGCAGGAAAAGCAGAAATCAATAATTGCTTAAACGAAATTTGGAGCAGCTGTTGAAGGCAATGTCTGGAAAAATGAATCTCCGTAACTTTGTTTTGGTTTGCACATTAAGAAGAGTGAACAAAGCTGCTTTGTCCTAGGTTGAACGAACCGTGAAAATGCACATTGCTTTGTTCAATATGTGAGCCCAAATACTTTCACTCGGGTTAATTTGTGCACGGTCATGGCCAACGAACAAAAGAGAGAGAACAAAAACGTTCATCAAAGGAGCTGGCCGCGTTTCACTTGACAACCATTTTGCTCTATTAATCATGGTTTACACTAGCTGCAAATTCGGGAGTTCTCACTTCGAATCTGGGGAGGAAATAAGGTGGCTTTTCGCTTTGCTTTCTCTTTCGGTTTCGCCGCTAGTGTGTACGAACTCAACTGACCAGAACGCCGAGCTATGCAACACCTGGGACGACCTGAAATGCTTATATGAGTTATCGCAGTCTTATTTCGGCAACATCCTTTCAGTTATTATTATAGTTGCCTTTTATTTCAATGAAGTGTTGTAAACGCTGCAAGGCTTGTGCAATCCATTCTAAGAAATGTTGCTATTCTTGGTTTTCATGCATGTGACGTCAGAGCCGCCATGTTGATGCCCTTTTACAGTGGAGTTGTAATAGCTCATTTCCGAATTACTCTCAACTGCCGAGAAACAAAAGCATCGAGTCGCGGACAAGTGCTCAAAACGGCAACAAATGTATTAAAAGTGCGCACCTAGCCTCGGTTTTATTTGTGAGCAGTGAAATGGGCTATTGAGTATTGGTTTCACCAACATAGCTGCCACGCCCTTTGTCATTTGATTCCCTGTGGTTTGAGTGAAAACCAGCAATTATTACTGTTACTAGTACTAATATTTTTTTCGTGAAACAAAGTCTCGTTTCTTTCCAGGTTTAGAAGGTTTGTTACGTTTGGAAACTTCCAAAGCTTTGCTGTTTTAGCAATGTGCACTATCTCAAAAGTTGTGTCACTGGCAAAACACTGCTAGAGTTTGCTTGATGTGACAACCGATCTCCGTTGAAGTACTAATATATGCTGGTTAACTGATACTTGGTCTTGCTGCATAGCTTTCCTTTCGAAAATAATCTTAACTTCCATTGTGGAAAAACTATCAGGTTGCATGATTCAGCTGTATTCTTAACAATAAATAAAGGCAGACATTTTTGATAATGTTAACTTGCTCATTCACTACCTTTATACTGCTCATTCGGCAACTGAGTTATACAAGAATTAGTCTGCTATCAAAAGATCACAAAATAAAGCTAATTAGGCACGGCATACAACATTTATCTGACTGGATAAAACCCAGAACGTTTCAAGAAATAATCTCGGTGATCATCAATTTGCCCATTTACCGTTCATATAATCGACGTTTTGCATTCCCAGGTTCGTCCAAGGTTGTGCAGTATTCAACTGTTTGCTGATTTGCAGGGAAAGGAAGGGCTCGAACCCACCGTGAATTCTTGAAAGATAGAGGGGCGGCAGAAAAACATATCTGTACTCATCTAAACAGTGTATTTTTCAGTGTATAAAAATAATTAATGCCAAGTGCATAAATTATGTACCAAATAAGTTAACACCGACGACCAATTAAAGTTTCAAGAATATCGATAGTTAATAGCTAAATTAAGGAGGTAGGTAAGTGCTGTCCGAGTTTAGACGACGAATTGAGACGACTACGTCTGAAACGAGATGCTGTAAAGACGTTTTGTCCGTCTTCGAAAGACGGATAAAACATCTTTGACGCATTTAATTCTCCGGACGATTTTAATTCATTCTATACGTCACAGAATCTTCGAATTTTATTGCATGGAGATCTTTTTCATTAATATTGAATTCGACGATTGCGTGATTCTTGAAAGCTAGCTACTAAAACTGATAGGCATCAGTTCCGTTTTGTCAGTTTTGATCGAAAAAGCTAATTTTACAACTTTCATCGAGTTCGTTCAGGGGGACAGATCATTTTACAATCGTTATGTATCGGTTTTGTAAACATGCATAAATCTCTGAAGTGAAGATTGAAGCTTAATGAAACGCCAAGTACTATTATACGTTTGTCGAGAAATGTGGAAACGGCCCTTAGGCAAAACTCAACAAATTAAAAAAAGCACATGCATTACAAATGGCGCCAAAGCAGGAAATCATACTTTGCTTATAGGTGGATTTTTAGTGACGTAACTGTTGGCATTCTACAATCAGTACTCGGTTGATAGGGTATGCCAAACAGATTTTGACTATTATTATCACGAGTCTTTGGATAGTTCAATGCAAAATTTAGATAAATTACGCGGTTGTTTACCACCCTCGGAAACCCAGGGAGTCCAGGAGTGCAAAATCGAGGACACGGGAGAGGGGAAAGGAATTCCTCATTCTCCGCCCTTCCCTTTCTCTGTTCTTCTTTGTTCGACGCCCTGGGTTTCCGAGGACGCATTGTTTATTCAGTTATTGGCTAACAAAAATTGCCACCCAACCATGTGCACACGTAAATTGTAAAAAAATTTTGATATTTTCAAAATACTCATTGCTCAGAAACCGTTAAATATATCACAAACAAACTTTCGTTGGCGGGGAAGTGAAACCAGATCTGCCATAACCCTTTGATATGCGGACTCTGTTTGCTTGACTGATGATTTATTGCTGTTTCACGCTGATTCAAATGTTAACAATACTGAAGACTCGATCGGAAAGTAAACCAGTTCGGCGAGTTAGTAGCGTGGAAATGTAGTGTTGGTCACTATACTGAAGCGGATTAACTGCATGATGAGCCGCCGACTACAACAATTGTTTGGGCTTTTTTTTGTGCCGACTGTAATGCTCTGGGAGTTTGAACAGTAAAACTGAAATCGTGCGAATTTCGCCTATGACTGGTGTTTAGGCTGCAAATAACAAGAACTGAAGAAAAACAGTACAAGAATTAAAATATGGTTCGCCTTACATCGTAATCGTAATATAAACTTTATTGACATGACCTTCCAGTATTGTCAAAGCATTTTCAAAATTAAATAATAATAATAATAATAATGATAATAATAATAATAATAATAATAATAATAATAATAATAATAATAATAATAATAATAATAATAATAATAATAATAATAAAATAAAAATACATCAGACCAGAGCTTTTTTATTTTCCGTTTTTTCTATGTATCTTCCTCTTTTTCTTCAATTATGTTTCTGGTTCATTCTCACAGTTGGCACCATCTGTTTCGCGGATTTTAAAAATTACATAGCAATTTATTCATAATTAAGTATCTGTTTTGCACAACACCGATAGATAAATGATATGGTTTAAATATTTGTGGCAGAATGGAAAAATATCTAGCGAGCTATTAACTTCGAATTCCGTTTTGACCAAACTAACAGGCAATCGCAATGATCAAATAAAAAACGAATACTGCCCGAAATTCGTATTAGATTTTAGTATGTATAATAATACAGGGATATGTCAATAATTTTAGATCGGTATGAATAACATCTTTTTCATTGAAATTTAATATCCATGCATCAGATCAGTTAAGCTTATGAGCGAATTTTGCATTGCTTCATGTCAGTCTTTGCCAAGTTGGCTGTGCCAGTTTACCTGCGAGGACAAAATTTGATTTTAGAGAAAAATTTGTCCCACTGAGCAAAACAAAAATTTTATAAAAAGAATGAAAACGAATACGAGGTGTTTTTAAGTTCGACCCGTAATATACCATCTATACGCACTGCCCGGCGAGTTTTCTCATCAATTCCGACTCATGCAAGGTCCTTATAATCCTTATAAAATCAGTTAACGAGATCATGCGCATTTTCCAAAAAACCCTAAGCTATAAAATCTGAATAATGCATATCAAAGAGTTCTTTTAAAACTGAATGGCAAAATATACAAGTAAACAAAACCAATATGAAACCCAAAGACATAAATACATTGTGAGTACAATTTTCGTGACCGATTTGTTTTATTTTTAAGAAGAAGGATCTTCAGCGGTCTAAAAATTTGAATAGCTATTTCTAAATAATTTAAAAGCTTTAATATCCTTCTTGGGTATTTTATAAACATAAAATATGGTTCGAGATTAAATTATGTGGGTTCTGATGTAAATGATAACAAGGCAAATACCGCCTAACCTTCATACCAATGATCGAACAATGTAAAAACTCAACTCAAAATAATATTGACTAATGTGCAGCTGATGTGGACATATTCCCTTGACGTTCTGCCAATACTCAGTAAAACGTATGCGCCCAACAGTGTTATCTCGCTATAGCACTGCTCATGTGGCAAATTACCTGCCTTGGCGGATGTTGACTTATGCGCCTTGGCAATCTGATTGCGGGTTTAGCCCCCAAACCATTTCAATTTACAAGTTTCTGTGAAACGCAATTTTGTTTGTGTATTATTTGTCAGTTGAGGTGAAACGAATTTAGAACGTGATAAATTCTCCATCTACGATACATCCATACAAATGTTTTGCTCTTCGAATTGATCGCCATACAGCGACTGGCAAGTAATAGCTCTAGTATTAAATTTGCCCCCAGCACCCGATTACCAATTCTCTATCCATTTTACATTTGTTAAACATTCTCTTTTTCATGAATGAAAATGCCTACTGCACTGCGCGTTGCTTATTGTTCACCTTGTTAATCAGACCAAACAATCGACAGTAAACGAGGTTAATACTTTATTCAGCATCCTTAATAACTCCGGCTTTCTCTGGCAGTGACAACATAAGTGTACCGCCCGTGTGGCGTTGTTGGCAGCACTCTTGCTGATATCATAGTAAGCTTTTGAATTTGGTATCGTTTCCATCGCGATAATTTCCAAATCATTCTGCCGTCGATGACACCAATTAGAGTGTCTTGGTCCAATATCAACGCCGAAGACTTGTACATACAGCCACTAGATGACAAGTTTGCGCTCCGAAGATTTTTTCAGTGTCAATTAGCGTAGTAATCGATGTCAACTGAATTAAACTGGGTCAGACTGATGCTCACACTTTTTAAAACAGAGATACCACACATCAGTGCCCATGAGAAATCTTGTAAAGTGTCAGGAAAGAATTAAATCTACCAAACAGCTTTAAACTGCATGAGGGCAAAATGAAGAGAATTACCTCCGGAGGTCGAGCAAATCTTTCGAGGCGGTTGGCGACGATTCGACGAAAGGTGAGAACTTTCAACTTTTGTGTTTATATCGTGACGCTGATAAGTTTTCTCGACGTACTCTTTTTTCTGGTGTTTGATGGATATACTTTAAAACGATTCCGTGTAATAATCTTGCTTATAGCTTTTAGAAAATTACCTGTAGTATTTATTGTACAGCCTAAGTAACGCTTGAGTGATCGTCAAACTGAAGCACTTCGCTTTACGTCCGACACGCTAACATGAAAATCTAGTAAGCCTGTTTGATTCGACATGTGCCGGCTAAGCTCAAAGGTCATGCAAATTTCTAGATCGAGCTGTTGGCCGTGGGAGGAGTTCTGTTTTTGGTATTAGTATATTTCCCAAGCGGTAGGGGTCCGTGGTCCATTAGTAAATAAGATTTGTACTTGTCGAGAACACAAACGACTTGACATGACATATGTGCTTTAATTATTGGGGAAAAATTGAAAAGTACATGATCACTTCACATATTCATACATTGTTTCGGTTGTTGAATAGAGGCTGGAATTATTACAAGCACATAATCAGGTTGTTCATCTCAAGTAACAAACTTCTTGCATTTAAGTTCTTTGAGTAAATTTAATATTTGAAGACAAAGAGAAAAACAAATAATGGCCAACTACAGCATTCAATCCAACACATTGAGTGCTCGAAAAGTTCTGTATATAAGAAACTACGGGTTTTTAAAAGTTTGAAATCATTTTTAAAAGTACTGATACCTTTATCACAAAAGTGCAGTTTTATTCTTTCAAAGATTAGCCAAGAAAAACGGTTTCATTTTATTATTTTCTTGGCATTTTCCGGAGCATCTGCCACCGATTATCTCCCCTGCCCACCAGACTGGGGGCAGTTACGTCATGCAGTCTCGTTTTCAGTGACCTCCCCAAACAAGATGGCGGACAATCAGAACTAAGTTATTCTTCGCTGCGAGCGAATGCGGCGAATATTTGTCTACTGAATTATTTAGTCTGCCGCGAGGCTAAATCAAAGCAGCACCAGAGGTGCAATAACATTTACAAGAGACCGCAAGTTTGCCAAGTTTGATGGTGTCTACCCTTTTAACATTTAAAATATGTTTTCTCAAATATAGCAAAAATACTCGAAAGACGATTTGATCGATTAGTTCTTGAATTGGCAGCGACAATTCTGAAAAGCATGCATAATTGATATCAAACCTACAGATTTATGCAAATTCTGAGCCCGGGGATGTGTGAACATGCGAAACGTGCGGACTAAAGGAAATGGTTTCAGTTCCAACGAATCAGCGGTGAAGAGGCACTAGTCAGTGCAGTGGGGAACGGACATCGACAACACCTGCACTGCACAGAGCTCACCAGAACCTTCGTTAGAAGGAGGTGGGCTAGATACGGGAAGTAAAAGAAGAAAAAGGAAGACCTAAAAAGTGAGTGGCCTTAATAATTGCCAATTCCATTCACAAGTGCGGAATGCCGAATGGCCGCTGTGTCGGTGTATGCGCCCGTTTAACAATATTCAAATGCAAACTTCTCAATTAGAATCGTGTAAACCCAACTGGTTCGTTTGGGAACAAAATAGAATTAATGGCACATTAACGGTCGCATTGACGTTAATTTTTTGGCTGCTTTTTTAAGTAGTTTATTTGTCCGAGACGTCGCATTTTGAAGTTGTGGCCATGAGAGACCATTCAACCGTGAAAGATTCCACACGTGTGTGATTATAATTATTGCTGGTCTGTTTTGACGAAACCATTGTATTTTGAATATTTTCCAAAATGTCTTCAAAAGAATGGGAGACTGTTAAAATTATCAACAAAATGCGGCCTGGAGAAGATCATGGTCTAGTCGATGGTTGTAATGATTCGGTGGACGAAGGAAGCAGCTCCAAAAAAACAACTTTCTTGAAAGTGGATCACAAGCGAACGGATTTGAGTCAAAGATTAAGCTGGAACGAATCAAAAAACGTCCATGTTGAGAGAATACAACTACAGGTCAACTCAAGTTCAGTTACCCGGCATCAGACACGAAGAAGTGATCTTTCTTTGCAGCTAGAAGATCGCATGTCGGCACGCTATCAGTTCGCTGCTTCCTCCGATTTGAATATTCCGGTGAGCGTTGCCTACTCGCCAAACCGACCCCGAAATATTCGCAAAAGTTTGAGTTCGAACACGTTAAATGCGGAAGGAGTTTCTGAATCGGAGACTGGCGGGTATGGAGCTGGAAGAGTGAGAAAAATTTCCCACTTACAACCGTTGCTTCTTGGCGAATTTCTGAACCAGCAGGCCAACGAGTATCGAACTTCGCAAGAACTTCCTTTGATTACCCGCGCAAAAGTGCGAAATGCACTCAAGGTAAACTATATATAATTTTTTGACTGTATTTTAGATTTTACAGAATTTTATAAAACGCAAATTTTTAAAGTTACCTTTTAAACTTGAATATATCAAGTAACACGAATCTGCAATTTTTTTTTTGAAATTGCTTGCAGCTGTCCATCTTTTTCTTCAGACTTCACTTATTTTGTGTCTAAAATTGGAAATCAATCTACAGAGCCATTAAAAATAAAGCATTTTAAATGGAGATCGGAGTAACTAAATAATGTATTGCCTTAAAAAGGGAGCTTGAATATTTCTCTAACTTGCAAGTTGAATATATCATTCAGCAATTATGTTTCTTTTTTTAAACAGAGATTTGTTTTGCAGAAAAAACCCAAAAACAGCTGCAATACAAAATAATATGGAAAACAATTGGGTAAATACAAAAAAGAATGTTACATGGGGGTTGAGATTTTTTGGCTCAGCTGCCAACATTGCCTTGATAAAAATATAATGCCCCTAATATGCAGCCTTGTTTACTAACCAGTAATGGAAAGTTTATACACAGGCAGCCACACAATCCATGAAGCTTGAAGAGACGCGCATTTGCTACATGTATTATTTGTGACACACTGAACCTTTTTTTTCCCATACATTTGCTCTAGTTTGAAACCATGCCATGTGGTCTGATACATTTTCTGTAATTTGTAACAGCTGATTCCAGTTTGATTAGATTTCGAGTGATTGAAAAGTATCTAAGAAAATGTTTTTAGGAGGGTTTTGTTGGAAGAGAATTGAAATAACTATGGGTTAGTATGGTGCATGTGGTGTCAGTAATTTGTTATCTCTTGAGTGGTGCACTTTGAAATAGACTTATCTCACTCAGCAGCCATTTGGAACAAACTATTTGTTACTGCCCTGCAAGACTCGACACCATGATGAGGCTAGCAGGGCAAAAACAAAAGATTTGTTCAGCATGGCTGCTGTGTGAGATGAGAGTATTGGCAAAAACCTCATAGTAAAAGAATAAAAAAAAAGGGTTGAAAGGGGGGAGATGGTTTTGAAACCCCTTGAATCCCCCCCCCCCAGTCTGCACCTCTATGAACTCCAAAACATGAAATAAAGAAAGTCAGATTAGTATGCGTTTGACTTGCTTATTTTTAAGGAATGCCAAGAATTGGAATTGACTGCCTCAGAATTTCATCCTATTTTTCACACTTCCATACATCTGGCAGGCAGTCAGTTCTTGGCAAAGTACGTACCTTGTGGCTTTTATTGACCTATGCAGGCCAGTAATTGTAATCCTCAATTTTTGCTAAGCAAAAACATATAAGAATATTTGGATCCACACTAGTTACATGTAGCATTTTCATGATATTTTCACCTGTCTGCATGACAATACTGAATCATTTTAAAAAATACATGTACATGGCTTTATTGTACTTGTGTAAGGCCTGCATGTGTGGGCTGAGGACAAGAAATCGTTTTCCGTGACTGTATATTGTACTTGTGTAAGGCCTGCATGTGTGGACTGAGGACAACAAGTCTTTTTCCGTGACTGTATATTGTATTTGTGTCAGTGCCTGCAAGTGCGCACTGAGTACAACACTTGATCTTTTCATGCATGTTCATCTGTAGTTAAAAACCAATGATGGTATACTAAAGTTAAAAAGGGTCCATTTTCAACAACTCAATTTTCAACAGCCCACAAAATAAAATATTATACTGCTTTTTGAAAGGTCCCTGTTTTTTTGTGGGAAAAGCATCAATTTTTTGATCATTTTTATAGAGTGTGAGGTGAAAGTACATTGACTTTTAAAAAATAATGCATTTCCAAATGAAAACATAATTGCTTATTACAGAGCTGAAGTTACTTGCTTGAATTTGTCAAGTAATTTTGTAATTGTAGATGTAGATAGAGATGAAAAATTAATGTTAATATGGAATATAAAGTGATCACAACTCAGCAAAAAGCAAACTTTTTCTGTACAGAAATGTATTATATTTTATATATGATTTGATTTTTTAAAAAAAAAATATATTTAGAAGTCTCTTTTGTCGATGATATTCGATTAATTGTCAGCTGGTTGTGCCATTAATAATAATAATATTGTTAGTAATAGTAGTAATAATAATAATAATAATAATAATAATAATAATAACTACATTTTAGGAGCATCATGCAAGCTCAATGCTCTTTCATTAATTTTTATATTAAGGTAAGACAAAAACTATCAAATATCAGAACAAGATGCAAATGCAAAATAATGCAAATTATTAAAACCAAAAAAGGTTTTTTACTTTGATATAGATATATTATGAACTGTCTGCATTATTGATGAGAATGCTGTGCCTCCTACAAGTGACACATTATTCTTCACCGGAAATGCTTGTGCTGACTCCCAATCAAATCACGCCATTTCGGTCACGTGCAAGCCTAATTAAATATTTCACGATTTAGGCATGCACTTGACCGAAATGGCGTAATTTGATTGGATGTCAGCACTCAAATAGCTTCTCTTTCACGTGATATAACGCATTCAAACACTGCACGTCTTTCAAATCCTCATTCACAGACCCAGGTTTTCAATGAAAATTTTACCGAAATTGTTACTCGCATTAGCCTTTTGGAAGCAGCGGTTCTATTCCTTGTTCGAAATAAATAAGTATTTGTTGGATTCAGCCTTGTTCAATGTGACAAGTAAAGCTGTCTCGACCTAAATTTTCTGTCGCTTTGGACGCGGCTTAATCGCATAAGTTTATAGTATTTGACTTTGGTATTGACAGAGAGATCTGATTGGAGAATTTGGCAAAATAACAGCTTGTATATTATTTCCCCCTAACAGTATTTATTTCCTATGCCGACAAAAAAACAATCTTTGTTTAAGTACACTGACATGCATACATTAATTTTGTTTTTATGTTTTAAAAATTATTTTAATTAGGGCTCTAACGTAACCACTGGAAAAATTATCTGACTGACTTTGCTTAGTATTTAGCATATTTCAGTTGATAAATTTAGCACAATTTGATCAGAAATGAGACAGCAAGAATGTGTAGATTCGAGTACACTGCTTGCAATTGCATTTGGATTTAATTAACTTCGTTTCTCTCAGGAGCTTGATGTTTGTTTTGCTTGTAGTAACGGGTTCCAGACCAGTTTGAATAATATAGTGTTTCCATAACGGCAAATAAAACAACCAGGGTTGATGGAGTGTTCATCTACGAGTCGTACAGAAAGATTCCATAATTAGGTTACAAAAATAAAACCCACAGTGGACTGATCGCGTCTCTCAACATTTATATATACCCATAATTATGTGCGTTATTGAAAAGTCGGAAACCTGGATTATCATTTGTTTGCATATGTATAAAACAAGATTGTCATCTGCATAAAAAAGGTCTGAGTCGTCAACGAAAGATGAAAATCAAGAGTTCTGCATATCATTTACGTAATATATAAAGCAAAAAGAGTAGGGGCCCCCGGACTGACCCCTGTGGAATACCACAGGGATTGCCAAAGTTTCGAATGAGGCATTACCCTGGGAGACAAATTGCTTTCTATTGTTTAAATAAGATTCAAACCAGTGCCCGGCTACTCTCGTCTGATACTACAACGAGTTTCGTGGTATAATGAATCGAAAGGTTCGTTAAGATCACGAAAATGTTTTGAATTTCGTCAGTAACTGAAAGAGTTGCCATCAATGTAGAATGTTTTGGTCTAAATTCGAATTGCTTGTTAAATACTGAAATTTTAGACCTAACTGTAAAGTTCATCAATCTTTTGAACATAATTTTTCCTAGGATCCGGTTGAATACATCCAACAGTAAGTTGGGGTGGTAGTTGTTAAGACTAGTTTTGGATCCTTTTTTGAAAGCTGGGATGATCCTTGCAAATGTAAAGCCCTGGCGAAACGTAGTTGCAAGTCTCTGCAAGTCAGTGTAAGTTTTGATCTTCAATTAACTTTTGCTTCATGTGGGCACTGATGAAGAACTTGCACTAACTTGCATTCAAATTTGAGCTCGCGCAAAGTCGATGCAAGTCAACGCAAGTCAGTGCAAGTCCATGCAAGTTAGTGGCCAAACGAAACGCAAAATCAACGCAAGTTTAAATCTTACACTGACTTGCATCGACTTGCATCTACGTTTGGCCAAGACTTAAGGCAGTCATGGACAACTCTATTTGTTAAGGATAGGTTAAATATGTTTCTTGTGGTTTTGATATGCACTTGATATTTGATCAGTTTTAATATTTTTGTTGGTATACTATAGGGTCCTGTAGCTTTAGATTAAGAGTCCAATTTGTCTTTCTCCCCCGATCACTTTTTATGATATTGGGCATATAATTAAATGCTGTTATCTGTTTAGAGGGCATAAAGGACATTGAGAAAGATGGAACCTTTGAAGCTAAATTGTGGCCGATGTTCGCAAAAAAGTCGTTAGAAGCATTAGCAATGGACTTGCAATCATTTAATTTTATTATTTCTAAGTAATTTAGAAGGCAAGGCTCTTCTATTCATTGGCTCTATAATTCAAGCATGTTAATTATACCCTTTATTTCTCTCAATGCACGTTTTTTCTAAATAAGAACCAGTAAATTTGACTGAGCCTCGGATTCTTAATTTTTTCCATATGTCTGATTTTGGCAAATCAGGGCCTCGTTCTTATAAAGTTTATTGTTTTTATAAACAGTTTGCAAAAACGTTGCAAACATCGCATAAAATGATCGAATGACTTTAATAGTATTTAAAAAAGTGTTTTTGAAAGAAATATTACTATTACAATTTATGAGCTACACTAAAGCGAGATTTGCAACATTGAAGTTTCCTTTAAAAGACATACTTTGTCAATCTGAAATTGTTATAAATAACGTTGTTTGTAATAAAAGCGTATTATTATTAGCGTTTGATAATATTTTTCTGTCATTTTTGGAGTCTTAACGTTCTAAATGTTTCTGTTTCCAATCAGCAAGACTAATTTAATAGAAACCTGGCAGTTTGACATTTTTGACGTTATTATGTCGTCATCATGACGGCACGTATCAGTTAATTTGCATCTGATTAATTGGCTTGCAATTATCTGTTAGTTCACCAAGTTTTATTCCAATTCGTCAAATAGTTTCCAAATTATAGGCCGCGGGCACTTTCTGCCGCCCCCCCCCGGGGGGCCCAGGAACCCCCCAAAAGCCCGGGTAAGATAAGGTTAATGAACATTTTGTACAGCTTTTTTTATGATAAGTTATTTTCTAATAGCCGCAGTAATCAAGGGTTTAGACACGCATTTTGTATTTTTGTGCTCATCTTTTTAACTGGAATATGCTTATCAACAGTTTCCGATAACTAGGAATAAGTCAATACAATATGCCAAACTGTGAATTAACATCGCTGTTACCTGCAAGTTCTTGGTACCAGTTTGTAGAATGGATATCGCTTGGAAAATTTAATTCGTTAAAGTGAGAGTAATCTCTTCTATAGAGTTTGAAGTATTTTTGTAGCGCGGAAAACTTGTTTTAAAACAACTCAAGAAGTTCGGAAAGCGGGCATTACGGGGGATCAACACCGCTCAAGAACCAATCAGAAATAGCGAGTTATTTTAAGGTTGTAATGTTGGTTCCGACATACAAATGACCAGCATCGCTATTGTAGTTTATAATAATAACAATATAGTAATGATGACAATAATAATAATAATAATAATAATAATAATAATAATAATAATAAAAGTGAAAATAATCAATAATTGGATAGTGCTGAAAATGGCGAAAATGGCTTTAC
>JAOBYE010199437.1:0-14399 GCA_025403585.1 Parazoanthus swiftii
ACTTAGTCATCGAAGGTGAGTCAGCGTTCATAGTTCAACACTGATCATGAGTCAGCGTGTATGCTCTTATGTTAACATGTACTTTTAAGCATGCCGTACATTCTTGGTTTGCATGTGACATCATAGCTGCCATGTTGGTGTACAACAACAATAGAGTTGTAATTTCTTTCTTTTGTTGTGTACACCAACATGGCCACCACGCCCTTTGTTTTTTGAATCTCTGGGGATTGGAAGTAAAGCAGCAATGTGCTTAGACAACTTATTTAATTTTCAAGTTAATAGTATTACATGTACTTTACAGTTACATTATTTTTAGAGTTATCTTATTGTCTTTATTATTCCTCTATCAACTTTGTTTGAACTTCAAAAAACTAAATGAGAAAGAAAACTGAAATACTGTAAACTGAAACATTTTTTCTGATTGTTCATCAACCTGTAGCCTGATGGTGAAACGTCTGTTGACAATGCACAGTGTACAGTTCTAGTGTCCAAGTAGCACTTTTAAGGTTTATTTTTGTTGCAAATGGACCCTTTGGCTTTTACATGTACAAAATGTACTAGCTTCACCTAATTACAAACTTTTTACAATTTTTTTTTGACAGAGTTCTTTGTTCCATATTTTTCATTGATCCTATTGTACACCTATTCTTTCAGTGACCTTTTCAGCAACAAGATCAAGTTATGGAGTCATAACTACACTTCTTTGCCAAAGAAATTAAAAAGAATGTAAGTTTTACCAACATTAATTTTAGACAAAATATTGTGAGGTGAATGATGCATGAACGGGTGATAAACTATAGTGAAGCACTGGAGGAAGCTCCAATCAGGCCAGGATATGAACAATGCCTTTATCATAGAGTACAGCAGCAATGCTCTTAAATAGGGACTAAGGAATAATTTATGTGTTCAAGTCGAGCCTGTCAACTTCTTACTGTACAGTAGGGTAAAGGCAGGGCTAGGGAAGATTGAGGGGCTTGGGTTGTTTCGGTGCATAATTAAACAGCATTTTGGCCAATTACAACTGTAAATATATCACTTGTGTGTCGTGTTTACATGTTTTCTAAAACTAGGCATACGTTCCATTAGCTGTGTAGTGCTGAATCCAACAAATGGTTTTTGTTTTATGTGGCAAAGGAACTATGTTTTGCAATTGACGGTTATTCAGGAAAATTTATTCCAAAAACTTATGATACAGAGATCAACAAAATTAATGGATCGGAATATAAGACTAGACTGCACAATATGTAGACTGTAGGTTCAGTATGTCTCTCTCCTGACAAAGAACAGAACGGGTTGACGTTTTTTGATTTTTTACACTATGTTAACATAATATACATTCTTCAGTGACCCGGGCTTGGCTTGCACAAGTTTTTCATTGGACCTTATATTTTATGACAGGTGCTCTCAGACTATTATGTCACCTGCAAATGGCCCCTTCTAAATAATGGTTAACCCAAGCACACTGTGTCATACTGGTACTGCCATACACCGATCATAAGTTTATGGTGTTTTATTGTTGTGTTGGCAGAGACTTGTTCACAAGTTACTGAAGTTTTACAAGTTACAGAACTTGTTTATTACAAATATTGTAATTGTGCCAGTCTCTTGCAGGTCAATACATGTAAGTTACCTATTACTGTACATGCCAGCGTGCACGCAGTATTGGCAAAATTTATGATTTGTTTGACTGACTTATAATATCTGCTCAACCTCACCCAGTAATAGTCTGTTTATTGGGTGACTGTATCAATATCAGTTGTTGAATCAATTGCATTCTTAAGGTGGCTCATATCACTTCTCCTTTTACAAGGCCACTAAATTGGACATTAGTATTTTTCCCTATATCTTGGATGTTTGCCAATGTTTTTCTTTGAATGATTGTAAAATAAGCTGACTTGTCATATCAACAGTTTAAAAAAATAAAATGCCAAAGAATTCCTTGCTAAAAGTGATTTTCTGGAAGGTCCTCTAAATAATAATATCAAGATAAAGTAAGGGTTAAAAATGCAAATTTACACGATAAAACTAGATTAAGAGCTAAAATGTAAAAGACAAAAGCTACTCTAAAAACTGTATTACAAAAACGTGTTTAGATTTCTCCTTTGGCATGGTTTTAAATATTTCGTTCACTTGGTATGGAGGCGCAATTGTAACCTTAAAATAGGTGGCCCTCCTGCCCTATTCCACTCTTAACTTGATCTCGGTTAATAACGGGTCCTCAAGTTGCAGCCATGTGCCTAAGTTGAAAAAAATCTGAAAGGACTGAAGTGTTCATGGGTAAACTCTTTGATTGCCTTGAACATCGACACATCAATGTCCAAAATGCCGCCTAGCTAGCCAATGGAACCCACTTGAGTGTAGTGATGGCTTCAGCAGATGATTACGTACTTGTTTGTAATGAGTGCGACATTTCTGTTGGACCTACAACTGATTTCATTACATGTAAGTTCTCGTAGTACTTAGCTTCCGCCGCCGTTGTCTTTCTATTTGTGAAGTTTATTGTAGTCACCCTCTACCTTCAGTTTAGGAAGTCGTACCGCTGACGCCGTTGCGCAGCTGACAAGAGATAATAGTATCACCTGTTCAAACTCCTTCATGCCAAGTCCTGTGTCTGATGATTGCTTCAGCTTTAGCCCTGTGAGCTGCGAGGATGTACGACGTATCATCATGCCATTACCATTGAACAAAGCCCCTGGTCCAGATAAAACTAAAGCTAGAATATTCAGACGCCCTACAAGTAGTACTTGGGCCTACATGTATTACTGAGATCATTAACTGCTTATTCGGTACTTCCACTTTTCCATCTGACTGGAAGACTGCTGAGGTTATCCCAATCTTAAAACAGGGAAATCACGAAAAACCATCGAACAACCGACCATTGTCACTTCTCAACTTCGCGTCTCAAGTATGAGAAAATCGTTCTGGAACATTTTTTCACTAACTTGGTTTCACGTAACCACCTTTCATTCCATCAAAGCGGTTACAAGCCACTCCATTCAACTGAGACCTTGAATATTTTTTATCACTGATCTAGTTTTAGAGGCGATGGACAAAAGAAAATCAGCGCGATAATGAATCCTACTCGATCTTTCAAAGCTTTCGATAGCATATGCCACCAGCGGTTACCCCAGAAACTCTCTTCTATCGGGCACAGTCAGTGTGCATCGACTCTGTATTATCAGACCAACTACACATGGAGTCCCCCAGGGCGCGATTCTCTCGCCACTCCTTTTTTGTGTTTACATAAACGATCTGCCAAGCTCTCCTAAATTCTGTCATCTCGAGTCATATGTCGACGACTCTAAAGTTCTGTTATCTTTCCCCGCCATTGATTTTAATAACGCCAAGACTAAACTCGAATTGTTTTTGCATTTTTTGGATTCTGCTGTCTCGTATATGAGTGTTGCTTTTGACATTCAAGCTGATTTTATGAAAAAACGAGTCAGTAAACTTTATTTCTACCGTTTTAATATTACATATTTCAAGAACTATTTAAGAAATTTAAAAAATCTATAAACAATGTTTGGTGCTATCTTAAGTTCCCCAAAACGAATTTCTTGCCAAATCTTCAAATTGATTAACATATTTTTTTTTCAAATTTTAATTGTTTTCATAATTTAAAATATTTGAAAGCTGTTATGAGCCACCTTAAGACAGTTTCAGTGATATGTTGTACATTTACAGTACCTTCTAATTAAGAATGTTTTTTTTTCTTTAGCATTCTGACAGACAACGAGATAGATTGGATACCAGACAGATTCTTTGATCTGCCAGAGCTGGAATACATGTATGTAAAGTTATTCTACTGCATAGTAAATTTATAACTTTATGCATACACTGTAGCATGGTTCGTAAGGTAATACCAGTGTTACATTATATTTTGTTTTACCATTCAGACTCTAATTTTGTGGAAAGTATGTTTTAAATTATAAGTGTGTAAATGACTAAGTATGTATAGTAATAAAAAGGAAGGTTTTGAGTAAAGTTTTAAATTGCCAAGTGAGTCGGCTGGTCTTGACTCCAGAGTTTAGGGGCAGCAACAGAAAACAGTCGATCTCCATACATGTAGGTTTTAGTACAGGATTTAGGAACAGTAAAAAGGTTGCGGCTTGAAGATCTGAGAGAACGGGTGGGTTTATGAGGGTGTAGACGTTCACTGATGTAGGTAGAAGCTTGACCATGGAGGTAAGTGACAGTAGCTGGAACGTGATCCGTTCTTTGATAGGGAGCCAGTGTAGATTCTTTAAGACAGGGGAGATGTGAGAGTTCTTGTTTGTTCTATAGTAACAAGTCTGGCAGCTGCGTTCTGTACAAGTTGAAGCTGAAGCTTATCGATTTCCAGTGATGGCAGACCATATAAAATACCATTGCAAGAGTCAAGTTTCGATATAAAAGCATGGACAAGCGATGTTTCTGCTTGTTAGGAATGCGGTTTTGCATGTGTTATTAATCTTTAGACTGTTGTCAACCATAACACCGAGGTCAATCTCATGTGCAACCAACTTGGGCGTGTGATAACATAACTGTCAATTTTAAATCCGCGGATGGTATCGTTTTGAGTAGAGAAACGAGTCGTAAGATGGACAATTCCAGTTTTTACAGGATTTGAGTACACCATACTATAATGTCTTTAATGCACAGTTGTAGCTTTTCAAGCACTGCTTGACGATCACGAGTAGATTTGATGGTTACATGAAGTTGAGTATCGTCCGCATACATTATACAATCAAACCATGTGGAGCAATCACATCTTCCAATGCGGCGAAGGAAAGAGAAATTAAGAGTGGACCCAAAACAGACCCTTGTGGGACACCATGACGCGGATGTCTGTCTGGTGAGGAAGTGATCTTAACCATAACTGATTGAGTACAATTTGTTAAGTAGGAACGAAACCATTCTAAAACAATTCTATTTATGCTAAACCTATGCTACAGCCGTTCCAGAAGGACAATGTGGTCAATTGTGTCGAATGCAGACGACAGATCTACAAGTACCAGAACCACTTCTTCGTGACGGTCAGTGGCACGTTGGATTTGGTTAAATGCACGTGCAAGGGCTGTTTCAGTGCTGTGTAAGGATCTGTATGCCGATTGCAGTTTGGCTAAAAGATTGTTTGCAATAAAATAATACATTGTCTGAGTTGCAAGAACTCTTTCTAAAAGCTTCGATAGGAAGGCGACATTTGTGATTGGGCGGTACAATGGGAACTCGTTGATGTTGAGAGTTTCTTTCTTGATCGATGGCCGTACAACTCCCTTCTTAAGAGACGATGGAATCACACCAGATGTCAATGACGTGTTAATGACGTTGGTGAGGGGGCTGCATAGGGCATCCACAGACTGCTTGACAAGCTGGATCAAGAGTGCAGGATTTCGGTTTGGTGTGTTTTATGGGCTCAGAGGTAAAGGTGAAATCACCGAATGAACTTTGATAAGGCGGAGAGTTATTTATCACGAACATATCCGCAGCGGTTAGGTTAGATTGGTGGTGTGTGATCCCTAGTTTCTTTATCTTAGCAAGAGAACGTAGGCATCGATGAGCCGGTAAGGGCTCGCTGGTTTAACTTTCAATAGACCATTGTCCCTGATCGGATCCCCATATGTTCGTCTCTTTGTACATCTGGCGGCGAACTTGCAGGTATGTAGATATGTATTTTCGTTCGCATTTAAATATTCTCTAAAAGTTGTCAGCGATTCATTGAACCACGGCGCATTTGGGCAGAGAGTGATGAGACGTAGTTGTTCTGGCACGTGTTTGTCAATAAGCTCTCTGAAGGTGACTCAAAACAGATTTCCATTTTACATTGCCACTCAACTTTATGAAATGCTTGCGTAATTGTAGTATAAGATAATTGCTTCTTGTTAAGAGCTGTTGTTACAGATATTTTTCAGTTTATCAAACCCTGTACTTTCAAGAACATTTTGGTTGCCATGGCTACTTGAACCCCTACAGAACATCCACAGACTCCCTTCAGAACACTTTAAAAACCCTTTCAGAACCCTTTTAGGACCCTCAAAGTTCACACGAGCCATAAAGGCAAATCAATCCATCCCAGGGATAGGGTTTGACCTATTCGGCTTGATTGGTCTTTATGACAGTGTGGTCTTTCAGAACCCTTTTAGTTCACACACATAGAAATTGATCCCTTTCTTTTAATAACCGTTAAGGTTACAGAGCCGCTGTCACGGATGAGTATAAATAGGGACAACGTCAAGAGTACCCCAGTTTAGCAGATGACATTCGTCAGAACATATCCGCTGTGCGGATCTATTGAATTTACGTACACACTTATTACAAGTACATCTCAAGTCAAACGAGGAGCGAGGGCTGCTATTAAAACAAGCGAAGGTATCATCATGGTAGCCAAACCTTCCTGCTCTGTCCAATCTTGTGGAAACACACGAACAACACTCTAGCCTGAAGAAAAGGCCTCGTCCTGTCGAACAAAGAAGTCCTCTAGATATGGCGAAGAAACCAAAGGCAGGGGACCCTACCCAGAGTTTGCTTTCCGTCACAAGTTTTCTCTTTTTGCCATGGGGCCAAGTTAGTCAGGGAAAACTCCTTTGTACAGCAGATTTTGCAAAACGACCTCATTTTATACGAGGGAGAGAAGCCAAGGCGAGTTCTTTGGTGTTACGGTCAGTGGCAAGATAAACATGATGAGATGGAGAGACTGCTGGGGTCTTACATTTCCTTTAATCGCGGTATTCCTGAGTTTTCTGACGATTTGCATGAAATTGACACCACCTATAACAACATAACCAATCTGATGACTGAGGCTAAAGAAAGTCCATCGTAGCTAGACTTTTTACACAAGGTCAAGACAGAAGTTCAAGTGCTATTCTCCTTCTCCAAAATATGTTTCCCAAGCGTAAATACAACACGGACTTCAGCCATAATGCTCAGTATATCAGCCTATTTCGAAGTCCAAATAATCGGAAGCAAATTGGTGTAGTTGGAGAAAGGATATTTGACAAGCACCGCCATCGATTTATAATAGAGTATAGCACTTGAAGTGACTCCCTATACCTGCATTCTAGTGGACAACAAACCAGACACACCGGCAAATAGAATATTTCCTTGTCTTGGTAATTTTTTGTTTAATTATTGCTCGTCACAAGATTTTTCCCCGCGACGTCTGCAGTCCCTGTGAATCCTTGCGTCTCGAATGCGTTACTCCCTCCTTCGTTGCCATTTATTGTTTGACTTTGAGACTCAGTTATCAGATTCAATGTGGTGTTTACAGTCTCATCGATTTGTTTCATATGAGCTTTAAAATCAAACCGTTCTTCATGGGAGAGTGTAACTCTAACAGCTTTGGTTGGGAAACTTCGTCCTGTGACAGGACCGGTGTGATGATACCTCACATGAACTTTCAGATAACGCTTGTAATCTGTCACGCTGACATTAAGACCACCTTTTTTCCAAGTTTGAATAAATTATTGTGATTATTACTGTTAGTCTGTCTGCTACAGCTGCCTAAAACTGAATGATGCTACCTGCCTCCCCAAACCCCTTATATGACGCAGTCACAGGGGGGAGGGGCCTTGTCACTTTGACAAGCCCACCAACACAGACAGGTACCTCGACTTTAACTCACACCACCACGGGCCAATACTATACCATCTACAAATGAAGAAAAGGTCTCTGAAACGTAGCAGGCAATCACGACACTGAACGCAAATGGTTACCCAACGTCATTCTTCAACAGTTGCCAGCCACGCACACACCACAACAACGGACAACTGGAAGCCAAAATACAAAACACGACTTTGTTGTGCTACCTTACAACAAAGGCCTGTCTGAGAAGATAACTGGACTACTAGGCAAACATAACGTAAGATAACACACAAGCCCGTCCGCACCGTCGGTTCGTTTTTTAAGAAATCAAAAGACCCACAGAGCAAAGAATGCGCGAGGGGAGTTGTTTACAAAATCGAATGCAACGATTGTAGTGCGGTTTACAACGGGCAGATATCTCGCGCCTTAAGAACGAGAACCCGAGAACACTCTAGAGCTATCGTCTCCCTTGATCGAAACTCCCCTTTGGCAAAACATACACAACAGACAGGACATGACCTTGACCTTGACAATGTCACACTTTTAGACAAGTGCTCCCAGTGGAACAAGAGACTGTTTCTAGAAGCGTGGCATTCAGCAAAGGACAAGAACTCAAACAATAAACATTTGCTTTTCCTCTCGTTTATCATAATTTAAAGAATTTTTGACTCGCACTTTTATGAGTTTTGATTACTACTTTTCAATTGTTTTTTAAGCTTACCAAACTCATTTCAATTCAGTTCACTGGCAAAGGTCACTGAAGTGATTAACCAGAGTCAACTTCTTTCATCAATTTTACAATTTTACCATACCTGGTTACAACCACAGTATTTTTTGTAATACAATGTAGTAACAACAACAATAACAACAAATAATAATACTGGTAATAATTAAAACAACTTAATAGGCCCGTTTATATGTACATTGAGCTATAAGCATTGTTCTCCCAAACAAGGCCCTGATAAGGTATTCAAATTAATAAGATATTCAAATTAAAGGTTATTGTTTGTTCTGATAGACAAAAGTCTAAAAGTATACTAACAAAATGTATTATTATTGTTTAATAGATCTCTTAGTAAAAACAAATTAAAGAAATTCCCTGGATCTGCATTTGTTGGCTGCAAGTTACTTCGGTTTATGTAAGTATCAAGGAAAATGTACAGAATTGCGTTTTCTAGTTTGAAGTAATAATTTAATATTTTATTAGATATTTGTAATGATTACAATTTAATAGTCTAATAGAAACAGATCTAGCTCAGTTGGTTAGTGTGCGGCCTTCAGAACTGGAGGCCCCCGGTTCGATCCTCGATGACTCCAACATCTCTTTCGACTTTCTTTTGATCCATGTAGCTTTAGCTTTAAATACCCGTAAAAGAGAGCACCGAAAGAGGAAGGGGGGGGGGGGCGGTAAGTGCGCACCAAGGACCAAAAATTTATCAGTTAATTATTGTCACGTATAATGGCTTTGTCACAGATCCATCCAAACAAACAAACTAAGGTAGGAGCTGGTAGTAAGGACATTCGTTCCAACTATAGACTGTTTAATGATTCATGACAACATATTAAACACAGTGATGTCTGACTACTGCTAGTCTAAATCTTATCTAGATCTAGTAACTGTTTTCAGAAGTATTAATACTGTGTCTGTCTGACAATCACTCCTGTAGTGGTATTGATGATAACAAGATTGACTTGATAGCTCATCCAGATATGGAGCCATTCTTTGGAAATAACTCTCAGCTAGTTCACTTGTAAGTACTACAATTTTGTGTTCTTGTTTAAAAAGACAGGTTTGCCGGTGGGGCCTGACAAACAGTGAAGGGTCCGTGCATTGATTTGGATGCTGTAACATGACAGAGAAAGTTAATTATGTCTAAACAAATATTCAGCTGTACTTTGAGGGCCAATAATCAAACTGGTATTTTTAATTTCAACTCACCGAAGTATAGACTATTAAACTGAATTAAAGTGGTTAAAAATGATTGTGTTACAGTAACTGGTCAACTACATGTATTGTGAAAACTTAAATATTTTTTCAGTGCAGAAAGTTTAATTGGTATTTCATTTTTTTGAAAAAACTTAATATCAATATAAGCAACACTTTTTCATGGTTGTCAGCAATGATAATTAAACATCACTTAAAACTGTTACATCAAAGTAATATATATATATATATATATACGGATAAATATTGGATACTAACCTATCCAACTGGCCATTGGCAACATGCTTTTCTTTCAAATGTGTTCTACATATACAAACATAAAGTAATGATATATATATATATATATATATTTTTTATTTATTTATTTATTTATTTATTTATATACATATAATATACATATTAATAATATGCATAGAAATTACTGCTCTATGATTGGCAAAAAGACCCTTGTTAATCCCGAACAGTGCAATTACAAATCAAAACAGTGCAACTACATTTATTTTGTGCTGGTTGTAAACAACAAAATGGCGGCCAGGTTTTCCGAGTGCAACGAAGACCCTAATTCAACCTTTAAAAGACAAAGCTTCCAACACAGTGGCAATGCAAACAACTGGCTCAAAGTGTGGAAATCTTTGGCAAATCATTTAGGACCTGATGATAACATAGAAAGTTTAAAACCTTAAGAGCTGAACGCAGTGCTTGAAGAGTTCGCAAACACGACGAGAAGAGTAACCTTTCATGAATGATTTTTATTAACACGTAATCGAATAGTTTGATCGTGAAATTCGGGATTGATCATCACCTGTAAACATTTCAAAGATCACATATTGAACTCACTTTGTTCAATTTTAGGTTAGCCCGCCGTATTGTTTAATCCTGAGTTGCACTCCAAAACATTCGATTACCCACACAACCATATATACATGATGATTTTTCTTGACGATTGAAGTTTAAACTTGTTGTCTTCAGCAATAATTAAGCGTGGATTAATCGACCATCTCGTGAAACTGTCAACGTACTTCTCTCATTTTCAAATAAGAGATTAATCAACCGTCAATAAGCCTGGTCCACGGTGATTGATTAAAATCATCAATGGTCGACCATTGACTATCTATCTATCGGTCTTTTGATCGGCGCTCAGCTTATTATGAACAAAGCAGTCATTCAATTTCTGCTTATTGCCTTTGTGGTGTAATTGTTTTTATAAAGAATCACATGCTTATTGATATGTTTCTTGCAAACAGGAATCTAAGTCGGAATGTCATAGCATCTTTGTCATCCAACACATTTCAGTATTTGACTCATCTCCAAGTGTTGTAAGTATTGGATGTATTAAATCTGTAGATTAACTAAGCTGATGCGGTTACACTGCGATTTTTTCAAGTTTATTATCATTGCCGTCATTGTATTTAAATTTACAAGGATAGAATGCTAGCTAGTTGGATAATAATAAAAATAATAATTTGGATCACTCTAAAATTTACAATGCGAGATTGGGTCAAGCGTCTTCTGTGACAACATTCAGGCATAACAAAAGCCAGCAAAAACCATGTGTAGGTGAAACAAAGAAGTAGGTAAACAAAGTTATCTTGTTTAATTCCCCGCTCTTCCTGCATCTAATTAACAAATATTTCTCTGGGACTCACGAGTTATGCAAATTGTTCAATAGAAATACTGTGAGAGGCAGTTATAATTGCATGAGCAATGTGTCTAGGGCCGAACTGCCACTGAAAACTTATAAAACAAACCTGACAAGACTTGAAACTACAAAAATAAGATGATTGCCCGCTTAGTGGCTAATGCCCTTCAACATTAAACATTTGGGATGAAGGTAAAACTTGCTACATTTTTCTGGCTAAGGTTTCATGCTTTGGTAGTGACCAGCAGACTTAAAGAGGTTGTCTCCCTAAAAGCGGCACGGTCTGCGTCTGTTTGAAAGTTTATTTTTCTTTATTCTTTGTGTCATGAAAGGTATTCATGTACAAGTTAGTGAAAATATTTTACAACGAGAAAGTACACAGCGATTTAAGTTCGCGCTCTCCCGATACTTCGGAAGGCCTGGTTCAAGGGGCGATTTTAGCCACTGACCTTAGAGAGTCGCTACTGATAAAATATCCGTAGTTTGACAATAATTTTTGTATAGCTGGGCATAAAAATACCTCATAAACTCATGAGTTATTTGAAAATAGGTATATCATTTACTACTGATAAATCCTCAGACAAAGCCACATAACGGTATCAATTCGACCAAATTGACTTCAGTAGGGCAAACATTGCTTTTTCGGACGACAGTTGTTCTCGGAACACAATAAATCCAAGTTTTAATCTTGTCAACTGTTATTGAACAAACACGCCTGGTGTACGGCCGCCAAACAAGCAGCTGTCACACGATGTCTTTGTTCTGTTCCAATACTTCTTCTTTCTTTTCACCTGAACTTCAGTTGTAAGTTGTTCTTGAAATAAAAATTAGAATTATTCAGTTACAATCATCGGTTGAGCTAAGATATCTTAGCTGTTTTCGTCATTGAAAGCGAAGCAATGTTCTGTTCTGGAACAACAATGCAACAAACAACATGCATGCAGCAGACTTGCTGATTGCAAATCTGTGACACGATTGCTTTTCCTGCAGACTGTTAAAACCTTTCGAAATTGTTTAGCTAACCTCTTGAAAAGACAAATTAGCCTTTATACCCAGTGTACTTGTAGTACTAGTATCACTCAAGTTCTTGCGTTCCGTGCAGCACTCCGAAATGGAAAATTTACTGCCGTGTTACCGCTGATCATTGACCTGTCAAATTTACGGGTTCCTTCCCCCCCCCCTGCCTCTCTTTTACTGACATTTCTAAATCTGCTTGAGTGAAGAGAACGATTTAATATTAGCAAGAGCTGGTCAGTTTATTCTGATGAAGAGTCAGTTTCTTTATTGTAGATGTTTTATATTGTTTGCGCTTTTTTACAGCCCGATAACCCAAGTTTAGTATTGTTTTCACTGTTCTTCGGTTTCCGTTTGCTTATGTTAAATTTCACATGATACCGGACGTGCAAAATTTTGTTTTTCTCTAGGTTGGCTTTTTTTGCCTAAACAGGATTTGCAAATAATTTTATACGCACGAGATCCTGGTGGTACATTGACTTCATATCATCGTTATAACTGTTCAACCTTTCACTGCGGTTTTTCTTTTTTGCCGAACGGGCTGGGTGCTGCCTATAGTTTTTTGTATCTTCCAACCCCTACCAAGCTCTTCTTGATACTTTGGGTGTATCTTTAATTACTGACTGTTCGTCAGTTTAAATTAACCAGCTCTTGCAAACAATAAATCATACTCTTCAGAGGGCGGTGTTTCAAAAATTTCGTAAAAGGATTGGGAGGGGGGAGGGGGCGAACCCGCAATTTCGAAATGGGGGACAAAAAAGTCGGGCTAATTCAGACACATTTATTTGCTACTCCGAGTATCATGTTTCCCGCAAGGCAGTCGTCTGGTAACATACAGACATACATACATTCATACATACATACACACTCATTTCTTAAGGTCTAGTTAAAGTTAGGGTTAGATATATAATAGATGTAATGTAAATGTAATGTATTTATAAAAAAAATTGGGAACGTATAGACCACTTCTCATGGACAAAAACTTCGAGTCGAGGCCAGTAGGGCCAAAATACAGCAAAAGTGTGAGAACTTGGAACTTGACCTCGACTTAGTTATTTATGGTCACTCGAGCAAATTATGAAGGTAGAGCATGGGTTCAAACCCAGTTGTGGACAGCAGGTTAGTAAATTTAATGGGGAAAAAATCAGTAGAGGAACTGCTTAATTGTGATGTAGGAGTAGAGCGAAAGACTAGAAACAGTACGGGAAGAGAAAGCGTAACTTTAAAGAAAAAAATGTCTAGTTAGAAAAAATTTACAATTTAGAAAAAGAATTAACTGAAAATAAAATCTATCTGCAACATATATTTATAAAATAACGCATTCTTTAGATATTGGTTAGTTATAATAAGAAATGATTTTAGTTGTTTTGCTTAAATCTTCCTGACAAACAGTGGATAGTGCAGCAACAGTTTCACAGTGATACAGATTTAAAGGTACTATTGCCATGAATGCTGTTGTGGTTATACATCAATTTTTGCTTTATGATTTTGTAGGGAGCTGCATCAAAACAAAATCAGCAATATCGGAAGCCAAGTGTTTTATAAGATTCCAGAACTACTTCATCTGTAAGTACATCATATTCATTAGCACCTCGGGTCTTGGCAATTGGCAATTTATTATTTTCTTAAACCAAGACTTTGCCATAGTCATTGTATTCTATACGTAAACAAATTAATATGTTCGAGTGACTGCTTCCAAATTTTGTATGGACCAGTTAAACAGTTATTTTGTTGTAGGGATCTTCGGCATAACAGACTGAAAGTCATCACGGCAGAAAGCTACAGTCCGGCATTTGAGGATCTTCCAAAATTGAAATGCTTGTACGTATTACATTTATCATTATTGTTATTATTGTTGTTATTATTGTTGTTGTTATTATAATAATAATAATAATAATAATAATAATAATAATAATAATAATTATTATTATTATTATTATTATTATTGTTGTTGTTGTTGTTGTTGTTGTTACTATTATTATTTAAGCCCTTCATTAGTTTCCAGGGTTAAAAGACATGATTAAAGTTTTTAAAATTAGTCATGTGAAATGATGCACATTCATAAGGATGCTTGTTATTGTTAAGTCTCCAAAAACTGTAATCACAAAAAACAAAAAAGCAACAGTTAAAATTTATTAGTGATATTTACGCCTGGCCTGACCAGTTGTCCGGGACCTTGTCATGTGATCACTTTGTCCGGGACCTTGTCATGTGATCACTTTGTCCGGGACCTTGTCATGT
>JAOBYE010199659.1:0-17416 GCA_025403585.1 Parazoanthus swiftii
CCCTCCCCCTTACAAGGATTGCGATTCGCCTCCCCCCTTTCCGAAACTTCTGGAAACGCTCCTGGGAAGGCAAAACGAGGAGGAGAGTGACCCGGAGAGTGAGCTGGCCAAGACCCGGTGGTCAACCCGGGGCATGAGAAAATCATGAAAGCAAATCTTAATTAGGAACGATTTTATCTGGGAATACGCAGTTCATTAAAAAAAAAACAAAGGGATGAACTTTGCACCTTCCAGTAATTTTTCTCTATCTTTTATTTCTGCCTTCCGCGTTTTTCCTTCTTTTTGGTATTTTGTTTTACTACTGCTGTTTTAGGTGCTGTTTTAGGTCTGTCGTATTCCCAGAATTATATTTTTCGACGAATAGTTGAATTTCGAGATAATTATTCACATTAGGTTCTTGCACACATTCAAGGTGTTCCCCTTCATATTGCTATTCATACTTTTTCAGTTTCCTCTACAGAGATGGGTTTGAAAAGCTCAAAAGAGAAAGAGCGGGAAAGACAAACTGAACAGGTGAGCGGAGACGAAACAATATCGCTTCACGAGGCGGTGATGAACCAAGATGTAACAGCAGTTCGTCATTGCTTGAGGAATGGCGCAAACGTTAATGCAGGAGATGAAGCAGGAGGCTATACTCCTCTCCACCTAGCTGCCACAAATAACTGTCAAGAGATTGCGCTCGAACTGTTGCAGTACGGAGCTGATATGAATGCTGTGACTAAAGGCAGTCGTACTGTCTTGCAAGTGGCAGTTGTTTCTAATGCTTCTAATGTGGTTTCTCTCCTCTTAAAAAAAGGTGTCAATGTCAACGCTTTAGACTCATGCGGTCAAACAGCTTTGCACTTAGCGGTAACATACAGTAACAAAGCAGTTGCCAAGCTAATAAAATACGGTAGTGCAAGTGTTAATAAAGTTGACAAATGGGGGTTCACCCCACTGCATCTAGCTGCATCTGAAAGCAACACAAAAGCCATAAAGGAACTTTTAAGACAGGGTGCTTGCATCAATGCTGTTAGTAATGGTAGTCGGTATAGCGCATTGCATCTAGCTTCTAAGCATAGTAGCACAGACACAGCTCTTGAATTGATGAGATGTGGGGCAGATATCAATTTAATTGACAAGAAACATAATACCGCACTTCATCTGGCTGCTAGATCCAACAACAATGAAATAGTGACTGAGCTGTTAAGACGTGGAGCTGTTGTCAATGCAGTCAACATCGGCGGTCGCACTGCACTTCACATGGCTTCTCGGATCAACAGTACACAAGTTGTTGCCGAGTTGTTGCGACAAGGGGCAAATATCAATGCCAAAGACGAAGTTGGTTCTACAGCTTTACATATAGCTGCAATGTCTCATGGAAGAGACGCTGCCTTTATGCTTGTGTGCAACGAAGCAAATGTGGCTTTGTTGAACGACAATGGTCAGACAGCTCTGCATTTGGCTGCTACTAAGAATAACCAAGTAGTTGCAAATGCTATGCTACAAGCTCATCCAAACTTTCTGAAGCTAGAAAACAGTGATTGTCAAACAGCTCTACATGTTGCTGCCTCAGCAGGATCGGAGAAAATTGCGAAACTATTGCTCAAAAAGAATGTGAAAATCAATACAGTTGACAGCAAAGGAAACACTGCTTTGCACTACGCTCTTGCAAACAGTCGTCATAATGTGACCCGTCTTCTGCTTGAGCAAAAGAGGATTCTGCTGAACCTGAGAGACAAGGATGGTAACTCTTTCCTTCACCTGTGGGCTAGCCTTTCCCCATCTAAGGGAATGGGTCATCAGAAACAAAACGAAGATTACGCTTTTATCACGAATTGTGGAAAATTGTTGATACAAGGTGGAGCTATAGTAAATGCTAGAAATAATCGAGACCAAACTCCACTACATTTAGCGACAAGCTGGAAAGCGGTAACCCTTCTTGTAGACAATGCGGCATGGACAAATGTTAAAGAGATACACTGGGGAGAAACTCCTTTGCTAACTAGAGTAAAATCTCTACAAAAGTCCAGTTATTTCGTTTACACTCAGCAAGACATGGAAGAGGTACAGGTTCAGCACTGGCAAAAGCTTCTACAGAAGGGATTTGATCCGTGGATGGCTGATGATGGAAACGAGACAGTGCTTTCAATTCTTCTGAAGAAAGAGAATTTGTTTTTGGCAAACGCACTTGTAAATGTTATGGCAAAAAATTCGCAAGATGTAAACAAGAAGCACGCAAATGGACTAACGATTCTACATATCATATGTTCCCTTGGAAATGACGACTTGCAGGAAATGATTGACAGTGTTCTTAAACTTCGAGCCAATGTAAACGAGCTGAGCCTTGCAAGAGAAACACCTCTACATCTTGTTTGCAGAAGGACCATCAAGATTAAAGATAAGCAAGACAATTTGGCACAGACAATGTTTTATTGGACAGCTAGCCGCCTGTTAGCTTATGGAGCGGACCCTTGTATTCAAGATAATTCGGGCGAGTCATGCTTGGATATCGTGCAAGAAATACCCGAGATGTTATGCCTTCTCAAAGAACCTGTTGATCCTGGGACGATTCCACCTTTGTTAAAATGGTCTGATCCCAAATCAGAAAACCACAGATTCAAAGTGGCACAGGTAGTGAGAGGCCACAATTCCAAGAAAGTCCATTGCTACCAATACCACAAAGGGCCAATCGGATCCGGTGCCTTTGGTCACGTGTACGCTGGAATTGATGAACGCAATGGTAGGGAGGTTGCAATTAAGAGAATCGAAAAGCAGAGACTACTTCGCCCTGAAGCACGGAGAGAGATATCTAATCTAGTGAAACTGCGAGACTGTGATGAAGTTGTGAGATACATCAGCCATTATGAAGATGATCATTTTGTGTATTTGATTCTTGACCTTATGGAAGGAACGCTTGAAGAATATTTAGATAAGTTCCCAAGAAGTCTTACAGAAGATGTAGTCCTCTGTAAAGACATGGTGAAGGGTCTGACGTTTCTGCACCAGAACGATGTCCTGCACCGCGATATCAAACCTGGGAATATTCTTTATAAGTCTTCACCAAGGTTGTGCCTCAAACTGGCGGATTTCGGCTTAAGTGGCAGAGCTACCACACCAGCAGATGGTACAACGGAAACGCGGAGTGTGATGCATGACGCAGCAGGTACAAGATGTTGGATGGCACCAGAGCTTCTACAGGGAACACCAGAAGTCGAACGCTCAGAAGCATCCGATGTATTTGCTTGTGGATTAGTTATGCACTTTATCTTGACCGGAAAGAAACACCCGTTTGCGCCTGCGTCTACGGAGGGACGAAGCAACATTGACGTAAAGAATGAGACAGAACGAAACATTATGAGCTATAAGTTGACAGTCGATAGTGCGCTTTCATGCGAATCTTCGCACGTCATAACAGCAATGCTGCAGGAAGACAAGACACGCCGTCCGAACGCAGAACAGATTCTACGTCACCCGCTGTTCTGGCCAAAACAAAAAATGTCGCGATTTATTGAATCTGTTGGCAATCAACCCGAGATTCAGAAGCCAAGGCATGTTGTAATTTCACTTTCTCCTGTCGAGTGGCAGTTGGAAAAAACGCTAGGACAAGCATTTGACACCGACCCATGGGATTCTTTAATTTTCGAAGATTTTATCGAGATGACCTGCTGTGGCCGTGGAAGGCGTTACGACACTTGCTCTGCAGTTGAGCTCCTGCGGTTCGTGCGTAACTCATACGTTCATGTCTCGGACACCGCTCGCAGCTCGCGCTTTAAGAAACGTTTACTGGAAGAATTTGTGTACTTCAGCATCTTCCCGTCAATGTTAATGGATGTGTACAATGCCGTGACAGCGCATGGATGGGACAAAGAACGAGAAGAGATCAAACATGTTTTGGAAATGGAATAAGATAATGTATCAAGCCTTTTGCCGAAAAATATTCTCCGGAGGGGGACTCTCATACTAACAGGGGTGGGGATGTTCGTTGTACCTCTTAGGCGTTAAGATCCTGGGTTTCCGTACGGTAACTTTAAGCAATTGAATGGCATTTCATTTAAACATCGGAATTAACTACGTGCAGCTGTAATTGAAAGTCATGACACAATTTAAATTTCTATTTGTTTTCAAGATTATATCAAACAATACAGTGCTCGATGCTTTTATCCTTATTGCTATGTAATTTCATTGAAACTAATTGTTTGTCTTTATTTTTCAGATTGGTACTTTTTAGGGGTAAAACTCAGCTTAAGCCACACCCAGATTGGTACCTTACAAGGGTTCAGCTGAAATTCCCCAACGAACATCCCAGCCCTTTTTATATGGCTATATACTTGTCAGTCGAAATAAGGAATGCGAAAACTCTTGCTTGTTTTAAAAAAACTAGCCAAATTAGAACACCGTTCAAACCACTAAATCTGAGCGTATTTTAAACTATGTGTATTTGTATTTATTATGTTGTTATTTTAGTCTATATCATATTATCAAATCCGATTATTGTAATTTTTCATTATGCACACCATAGTTCGAAATCTTTGTAAGTTTATTCTGAAAACTCCTTTCAGAAGAATGAATAAAAATGTATTGTATTATTGTTATGTATATGGGAGTCCCCCCCCCCCCCCAACGGAAATATTCAAATATTTGAGGAGATACTTCCGAAAAATCACTGTAGAAGTTGCAACGAAAAGCTAAAGGTGATTTCGTTTTAACATATAATTCTACATCGAGGGCCGGATTTCGATCAGCCGTAGCTTAGACATTTCAGCCCGCTGATAAAAGTTATGCGACGAGTTTCTTGATCATTATGACTAGCAAATTCCCTTTATTTTCCAAATATGAGGAATAGTACGATGTTTGTTTGATCTTGAAATGAAAACAGGCGAACTGAACGCGCACCGCTTTTCTGGAGATTTGGCTAATTGGTTCTTAGCGAACGCGTGTTTTAGATCTGATGGATTTGGAACATGATCATTTGACTCTGTGTTTTGATTATGATTTTTGTGAGAACAAGATTCCGTACACGGCTAACAAAACAGACAATTAGGGTCTACAGTTTGTAAACCCTTTGTAAATGGACAAACGAAAAGTTTGACTAAAAACACCTAAAGTGCAATGGAAGCGTTGCTGTTTTCATCTTTCCTGGCATTGGCAAATGAAACAAAAAAGAAACATGCAGTGAACGAGTATTTCAAAATCAAACGAAAATTGGTCGGTATGTGGCCTTGGAAAACAGATTTAGCGCGCGCTCTGGTTTGCTGATCATCATCAACTCAACAAATAAGGATATCATACCACTGAGTGACGTCAGTTTAATAGAAATGTCAGCAGCGCCAAGTTCTTTTGCAACACTTCTTAAGTGCTCTTCAAACTTCCCAATGCATGCATAACTCGATAGAAGCAAACGGCTAAAGCACGGGCCATTTCTTTTAGAACAACTGCCATTTTTATATTCAGTATTTATATTTTTAATATTGTATCGCCCTACCAATTTATTTTAATAGTTCATTTCTGTAGCTATCCTTCTATTTCCTGATTGTCATGTTCCGTTTATTACTACATTTTTATTTCGAACTTTTTCGGAAGCACTTTCTTGGGTAGTTGATAGCTTTCCAGATATGCTTTCGTATGTTGCGAATTAGGTGCACGGAGTGCGTCTGTCGAGATTTAGACTTGTAGACGCTTAATGCATACAAAAGCCGGTTTATATGTTACAGAAGAAGCTCATAAGTCTTATGAGCTTCTGATTAAAGGGATACCATGCAGCTTACATATTCAGGATTTGTGTTGTAATTAACTTATAGTACAAAGTCTCGTTTTGTATTGAGCGAAAGACATATTTTTGATTTGGCCGAAACGAGGCTCCCCCCCCCCCCCGAAGGGGGTACTCCCTTATAGTTGGATGTTGGGGGAGCTCGTCGTGTTTTTTAGGGGTTGAAGTTAGCAATTCAGTGTTTTTTAGGCATTTTCTCGGGCAAAATCTGAGTTTTGAGAATACCTGGTATTTTTTTAGGGGTAATCTTGGCGCTAATAGAATCCGGTCTTAATTTCCGAAAATGAATTTTAAAATATACTCACTGTATTCCGGTATTTTTTAGGGTATTTTTAAACCAGATAAGTATACCTTTGAGTAGCAAAATCCGAGGGACAGGTACTTTTTAGGGTGTTTATGTACAAACTTACTTATGGCCATTTTTTTAGTCGCTCATATTTACGCACCCCGCGCAATCCCCTTCCTACGTGACTCAGTGACTAGTCTGCTTTAAACTGGGGAACAATTGCAACTGTAAATTACAGTAAACATTATGGGAAATTCTTTTTACCATTAAATCCGTATTCATATTGAGTTGATGTTTTTAAAGGAAAAAAATTAAAGAAGATTTTAAAGTAATATTTTTTTTAAGGTAAAATGTTTTGCCTTTCCCTCCCTTCCTCTCCGCTCCGTCGCTAATCTTGAACGTTTTGTGAAATACCGCTGAGCCAAAATATGTGATCGCTGGGATTTTGCGCATGCTCATTGCTTCGTTGTTGTGATCCGGGCGGCGCGATGCTGTGATCGTGAAGAGAATCGCGTTGGAAATGCAAGTATTTGGGTAGATTTTACCCGTTAATTTGTTTACATTTGAATACGGACAATGCAGATACCAGTACCAAGGTTCAAATTCAACAATGAGGGATTAATTGGAGCTATCTAAATGAGTGGAAAACCAGTCAACAAGAAATACACACCCATAATGTCTCGCAGGAATTGGGAGGTTTTCCCAGGCAGAAACAAATTCTACTTGGATGGACGGATCATAATGGCCCGCAACAATGGCGTGTTTTACTTCACTGTGATTTTGATTGTCGTTACAAGTGCTTTGTTCTTTGGGTTTGAGTAAGTATTGCTCATATTTGCAGTAGGAATTACTTGCGATCGCACTGTCACTGGTGTTTGACTCATCGACCTTATGGCTCGATCAAAGTACCTTCATGGTCTGACATATGTTTGTCGATATGTCGTGCATGAATTTGCAATCTAAATTCAGAAAAGGAAGCTTTTATATTGATATTCGCGTGTTCGCTGTCCATTTTCAATGCCCCTGGTTTTATTTGCGATAACCAAGAAACTGTTATTTAATTTCCTGAGAAGGCAGGTTGACAAAAACAAAGTGTATATTGGCTTGAGTTGTATAATGGTTCGTTTCCTCAATGATATTCTAAATGGAATATTATTTCTCGTTTTGTCTCAACAGATAACGAGATCTCTCACTGTTAATGCATTTATACGCCAAATTTGAATTCTGCATTCTTTCGATATTTGTCTCGATCGAGAGTCGCAGAAAAACACTAACATACCCCATGTTACATGTACATTGCATCAAAATATACGTTTGAACGGATTTTTCTTGTCAAAAATTAAATATATTTATTCACCTTAATACTTATATCAATTAATAATAACAGGTGAAAGCTTACAAAAAATCCATATTTAAATTATTAGAAATTATAATTGTGGGTACTATGTACACATATCAACAACTATCAAGGAGACTTGTTCATGTCGATTGTCTTTCACTTATTGGTACTTGGTTTACCAGTCTGATAGTGCTGAAAAAGGGAGAAGATAAAACAATTGTTCATTTTGAAAGAAAAGAGCCATCCTCAAGGTTTTTAAAGCAAGATATCTTGCACAAATAGATCAGATTAAAAACCCCTCTGGTTGAAAGTACCATCCCCAACAAAAATTAAGAGTTTTTGAAAATTTTTAGATCATGGAATTATTTCAGAAAGAAAACTCTCAAAATTTAGATGCAGTAATTAGTCCATTTATAAGAGCAGTACAGAACAACAGGTTGTAATAATTAAAATTATTTTTCGAGTTAATGTACAGTACAGTATCAACCAGTTCGAAACTTCAACATCTCCTCCCTGGGTGACCCCTGTGGGGCTCAATTTTTACAGTTGTCCGGTCATCAGAGACAACTGAAATCCTCATGGGCCAACCAAGAGTAGTAGCTTAGTCGTACTTTGGATGACTAGAACCAACCAATTGATATATGTTGTAAATTAATTTAGTTTGGCCTTACTTCTAGTTAAAATTTTAAATAGAAAAAAGTATAAAACATGCTGAAACACCTATTATAGCTGTTTGAGTCACTTTTATTTAGGTTGACCTCAATTATTTGAGGGACAACTATAAAATAAATCTTGGTTGCCCCATGTACAACAAGAAATTTTCCTTAAGATTGAGCCCTGCCAGGGCATGTGAAGTTTTGAAGTTGCTGCTGGTCAAATTCCCCATTCCTGGGACATGATTGCCGGGTAAACGCCCAAATGTCCCTGCCCCCAGGACAAGAAAAATGGCTTTGTGCTGTCTTCTTCATTTAATTCAACTGTTGTTCTTTTTATGTGACACTAGACAATTTGTGTTTAATAAACTGAATACCTTTATTAAGACACAGCTCACTAATTTATACTGTACATGACATTGACTAAAATGCCATTTTCGCATTTTTCACATAAGAATTATATGTAAACAAAACCAAGATATTCATTTGTAAAGTTTATATAAATCAAAAAAAAAATGCCTGACCCTCCTACTCCACTTGGTTCAAATTCCCTCTCCCGTGGTTACTTTCTAATGTCCAATTCCCAGTCCCCAGACAAAGGGTTCCCTCAAATGCCTAGGGGGATATTGAAGGATACAGAATTCTGATGGCAGAAATGGGTTTTGAAAGTCTTCAAAGAGAGACAAACAGTTGACTGAGTTAAACAGTTAAAGTAATTAATTATGAACAACTTGCTTCTTTAGAATATTTTTTTCCAAAGACTGGTTCAACATAAATAGTGTTGCATGTATATGCAGTGTTAACTGTGAATATTAGGTTTTTCAATCTTTTTCTGATAAGGCCAGACCAATATTTTTTCCTCTTTTTCAAACATTTCAAATATCAGAATTCTGTATCCTTCAATATCCCCCTAGGCATTTGAGGGAACCCTTTGAATTGGGAAAAACTATTGCAAAACAGTGTTTCCTTTATGTGGAATACATTGTATGTCTGGTGAGGTTTGTGTGGTGCCTTGCAAATCCACAACATTTCTGAAATCATATTGATTATCAACAGGACTGGTAAGCATAGTGGGGGAAAGGGAAAAACTGGCAAAAGCCAATTATTTTCAGTATTGACCAGTAAAATTGTTTTTAAACCACAGATAGTCAGCCCAGTAGGACCAGTTAAAATCTTGATCAGATTAATCACGGAAGCTTTTAGGGCTGGTATAAAAATCCAAGTTTTACCAAAACTATATGGCTGACTGATTTTGTGTGCTGTGATTGGTTGGTTCTGGGTCCATAAGTAGCAGTATGGACCTCCAGTTCTGGAGCAGCTTTCATTTACAGCCTCTCTTCAAATAATCAACAAAGCCATATAACAAACATCTTATTAGCCTTGTTTGCTCGGTCCATATGGCAAGTTATGATTCCTTGTTTTTTCCTTTCTTGATTTCATGATCCGCATGCTTTGCACTTGGGTCATAAAAGGAAGGAAAAACTCGGTCCATAACTTGCTGTATGGACCTCGCACTGAGCTAATAAGAGGTATGCATATTGCTATACTGTACTTCTTTCTTTAGGCAATAGAACCATGTGCTATCATTTGTGCTGACATTGAATTTCTTGTAATTAACTTGTTTTGCAGTTCCCGATTTTTGTTTGACCGAGTTAGTCCAGCTGTACCAATTGTTGCTGCATGGATTTTCATATTTGTTATGTCTACGCTATTACGAACAGCATTTAGTGATCCAGGAATAATCCCAAGAGCAACTGCTGATGAAGCTGCTGCTATCGAGCGAACATTAGGTAAGAAAGAGATGCTTATTTAACCCTTTATGCCCCAAACATGACAAATGGCGTGATGGTTAATTCTCCCAACTGAGCTCCATTCTTTCTGTATAAGCAGTTTGGGAGAATTTGGCTTTTCAATTTCAACAGCTTATTTTACTTGATCAATTAGTTATTTCTCATTACCTGTTTTATAATTTTGTTTGAGTTTTGTAAGGAGAAGTTATATGTTGATAAACTGCCTGGGGCGGAAAGAGTTAACATGTGAACACATTTTATTCCATAGAATTAAGTTTGGGACAAAATTGCTCCCAATGAAATTTTTTAAGGGTAAATGCTTTTTCCATCAACTTGATGAGTTTTCAAACTCATTAAAAGTACAGTACTGTTGTAGTTCATTTTTTGTGCCAGAACTGTAATAATGTCACACTACTATAAGTATGTGCATTAATAACCATTGTAATGTTGATCATTACATTGTTGTATCATAAATTATAAATTACATAATTTATGCTGCTGCCCTAGTATACTGTACAGATATAAATGAATGTCTGAGGTTTGTACAGAGCCTGAAAAACTATAAAAAGTCTGAAAATCAAGAAAAATGTCTGGAAGTTTGGAAAATAAAGCAAAGGTCTGGATAAAACCTGGGTTTTTTGGGCTAAAATGTAGGTCAGTCTTAAATAATTATATATAATCTTAAGTTAGTTATTGTGTGAAATGGCAACAGTCTGTAATACGTTTTTGTAAAATGATTACCTATTAATTTTAAAATAAACATTTTTGAGTCTGAAAAATAAGAAAAATGTTTTGGAATAAGTCTAAAAAAGGGCTAGATTTTTGCATTCAAATATCTTTATCAATTCTAATGACTGAACTTTAGAGTTTGCAATCTTTAGTATTCGAAGTTAAGTGCTGCATTTGAAGTCAAACTTTCATGGGCAAGAAATGTTTTTATCTTCAAGAATTCAAATTGAACTTTTCTTTTCACTTGTTCTAGATAGTTTATATCTTCTTGCAGTTTCTTGCTGTACATGTAGCCTCCTATAAAACAGTTTCCTCCCTCAAATTTAATGAGCATTGGCAAACTGTAATAGAAGTATGGTTTTACATCCCAGTCTGTTGTTTTTAACCAATCATATGTGCAGTAGTCCTGAGGGGGTGGGCATAAAGTATGTTAATGGAATATTTGTGGTATTGTGTAGTTTACTGTAATTACTATTACATTATTTTAATAATTTATGTTGTTTAAATATTTTCAGAACCAAATAGTCCAGATACACAGACATACCGACCACCCCCTCGGACAAAGGAAGTGGTTATAAATGGACAGACAGTCAAATTAAAGTTTTGCTTTACGTGTAAAATATTTAGACCTCCTCGGTCATCTCATTGTAGTATGTGCGACAACTGCGTAGGTAAGTGAGAATGAACTGCACTGAGCACTGCTTTTCTCAAGATGTTTGTTTTATAGATTGTGTTTTACAATACCAGTAGGGTGTACATTATTGTTCTTTAAACACTGTGTCACCTAGGAAACAAATATTGTTGTCATAATAATTACATTACAGTCAGAAAGACACAAGATTGATAAGAAACAGTATGAAGTCTTCTATAATTATTATAGTAGTTATTGTAATAATTATATTAAAAATTATAACATTAGTAGTAACTAATAATGATGTTTTAGGAGCATTCCATAAAATGTCAATGCTTTTACAGTAAAGTCATCAACACAACATGTATGTTAAGCCAGATGAGTTTCACAGTCATGTGCAGAGCAAAGTACTGTGTTGCTGGTCACAGGCCACAATCCCTATTTACAATAAATTTTTCTGTCTGTTTCAAGTTTTATCATGTCAAAAATGTTTTTTTCCTGTATTGTAACAGTAAGTTGTTCATTAAGATAGGTGTAGACCTGCTTTGTGCTGAACATGTTACTTTTTTTGTTTTTTTTTCCAGAGCGTTTTGATCATCATTGCCCATGGGTAAGCATTTTCAAATGATGCCACAAAGTCTGTTTAATATAAAACTCTCCTTCATTTTCACCTTGTCACAAGTTTTATTCTTATAAATTTTTTTTTTTCAGGTTGGTAATTGTGTAGGAAAAAGAAATTACAGATATTTCTACATGTTTCTACTTTCATTATCTGTGTACTGCTGCTATCTTTTTGCATTCGTCGTAGTTCATCTTGTAATGCGTAAGTATTATCAACAATGGTTCTATTTTGGAAATAATTTAAATCAAGGCTCTACATTGTATTCCCTGCAGTTGCTCATTGTATTTTTTAGAAGTTATAATGGGCAAAAACTGATAAAAGTATTTTAAAACTGTACCAGTCATTCCCATTTGAAAAAAGACTGTCTCCAAAAACAGAGAGAAAGTTTGATTAATTATCACTGATTGAGTTATGTTGTAGACTGTTGACAGGCTCTCTGGCGAGAGAAGGGGGTCGGAAAATTGAGGGGAGAAAAAAGGAGGAAAAGGGAAGGGGGAGCCTGTGGATGGAGTATTTAATGCTTTTCTGCACATTTAATAATTGTTTGATACACCTTTATGTCACAGATTTATCAACCAGTGTCAATCCATATGTGTGCAAATGAATGTAAATAAACATCTAAGAAGATAATGAGAGAACTGTGAAATAATTTTCCAAAAGACAAGACTATTTACTTAAGGTTAATAACAAGGATATCATGAAGAACATTTTTAATGCAGAGTCTTGCTCATTGTTCAAAGCTCGTAGGGTTAATGCTGTTTATCAAAGTCTGGAAAACCCCAAACAATGGCAAAGGCACTTGTGAAAGATTTGAAGAATATTGACACATGTCCAGCCGTTCATAATGGAATTATACTGTACATGAATGTGTGGCAGCTTCCATCTGTAAGAAACTGTACAATGATGAAATGTCTGCCTGTCATTACAGAACAAGCTTACTAATTAACTCAATAATTTTTTTGGCCTCGCACAAATTAATGCTGTACATTGGATCTTGGTGTTAGCTAGAAGGCTTGCATCAGAAGGCAGAAGAATTTCAAGTTGTGATTTGCTTTCCAAGCTTGCCACCTCTCAGTTTTTTTGACCATGCATCAGAAAACTAGCACTCTGAGCTCAAAATAATATTAAATCCACACTGAGTATTATTGCTGCTCCTTTTCTTTGTCTCCAATTCCAATAGTGAATGCCTTAATTACTCAGCTTAGAGATTTAATAGTGGAGAAACAACAAGAAAATAATGTTGCCTGTTTTTGTACTCCTTTCTTCACATCTTTCTTTTTCACTTAAGCTTTCAGACAAAGTTTCTGTTCAGCTATGAGAGCAGAGACACAAGAGAAATCTTTTAAACAAGACAAAAATCTGTTTCTGAAAACCACTCTGAAAACTTGTTGTGATCCCAGGTCACTCAGTAGGTGCACATCTGACCAATCAGAGGTGATACCAGTTCTGGTATTACTGAAACATTTTTTTACTATAGATACTCTGTCCACAGGCTCACCCCTTCCCCTTGCCTCCCCCTCCTCCCTCCCCATCATTTTTTTTCTCCCTTACTTTTTCCCTTTTCTGGCCCAAAAGCCTGTTCTGGTAGAAAGAGAGAGTGGCATTTGATTCCATTACGTTGGTACAAAAATAAGTTTGTAAGTGTAGTTAAATGAACCAAAATTTGTTTAATCTACATGTAACAGCATTTTGGAGCAACCTACTGGTTCCTTCATCAAAAGCCACAGGGGAATTTTTTTTTTGTTTGGGGAGGGGGGTCAGAAGCCACAGGGGGGATGGGGATGGGGGTTGCTAGAGCTTGCCCCCTATTTTATCAAAATTATTAATAGTTACTGAGAAAAATAGTTTCAGTCTCTCGTCCCCTTCCTCTCACTCCCATTTCAGGTTGCTAGTCGTCGCCCCCTCCCCCCAACTTTCAAAGTTGCAGCATACTGTGCCAGTTTGTTGAACATTTCAGTTACAGATTCAACTGTAAAACAGCAATCCTTAATGTAAATTTGTTTTGTATTCTCTAGTATCACAAGGTCCCGGTGGCTCATTTGTGGTGGCAATGAAGAAATCACCAGCTAGATATCCTTTTATTTAAATGTAACTTGTCTAAAATTGACATTCATCTTGGCAAGGATGTTTTCCTTTAGTTCCTTGCATGAATGCCCAGTTTCAGATTTTTTTTGGCTATCATGATAATTCTACTAGAGTTCAGAGGTCACTTGTAAGCCACAAAAAATTGATGAAATTTTCCAACAGATGAAAGGATGCTGGTTCATTAGCCAAATTTATACTAGAGATGAATTATCCATCTGATGAGTAGTTCAACAAATTATAAATTTTAGAGATGAAATTGGAAGAAAATTTTTCTGGATCTTAGTGAGGGGACTGGGAAGCTTGATACTGTACCTTGACTTCCTAAAGTCATAACTGCCAGTAAACCTGTCTTCGTTTTCTGTCTGGACATAAATTTTGAGACGACTTATCCATCTGAGACAATTTATTCATCTGCTAGCACATCATACAGACGCGCTGACAGAGGAATCAAGCAAAGACAAATTTTAGACCATTTATAATTCATCTTAACACAGGATTTATATTGTAAAATTTATCTCAGCCATTTCTATATATTTTACTGTTTGATTAGTTGACACTTTCACTCCCAAAAAAGTCAAATGATATATTGCAAAACTCTCTTTACCTGTCTTCATACATTTTCTATAAACAACTTGGGGGAATTTTGCACCCTATCTTAGAGTATTTAAAATTGTTGATCAGTGGGTGTATTCTAAGATGTCTCTTCAGTGACTGGGGAACTTAAAAGAACGTGCATACTCATGGATAAGAGTAGGGTAATCACGGTGTTGTGGTTTGTTAAGTGAGGACACAGTTTAATGTCTCAGACAGAATTTATTATTGTAAACTGCTGATAGCAGTCTGGCTAAGACCCTCAATCACTGAATCATGTATCAGATGTGAATAAGTTTCACCATGTATGTATTAACTGGTATTGAGACCAAGAGAAGAACCCTGCAAGGTGTACAACTCATAGTTGCCTCTTGTTGCATGTAAATTATTTTACGTACTATGTAAATTTGTTCCTTAACCATTGGTACTATTTTGGAGGCCATTGTTTGCTTCTTCTCCATCTGGTCCATAGTAGGACTGACAGGTTTTCACACCTACCTGACGGCATCTAACCAGACCACTAATGAAGATGTAAGTGGTTAATTTGTATTCTGAGTAAGAGTGTACACACTTTTTTTTTGTAATAACAACTTTTATAAGCACAGCAAGGCTCAGATTGGCCAAAATTTAAGAACAATTCAAGAACAAGCTGAGGCTTGGGCTTGATAGCTAAATTTTTTACTGGTATAATCACTTGAAATCGTCTCGGAAAATGACCTAGTGAATCCCTGATAAATGTGTGGGAATGAATTGATTCCAAGCAATTTGTTTTCCAATACATGTATTGCAATACCTTAGGCGAAGTTTTATTAAACCACATCAATTTAATACAGAAATAAGAACAATTGAAGAAACAATTTGAGACTCAAATCACCAAAAAATCATTAAGAACATTGAGCCTCGGCCAAATTTTCTGTTTTTTTTTAAATAAAAATAAAAAGTATGTATCAGCAGAGCAGAAAAGCCTACTTTTTAAAATGTTTTTTCTCCCCATAAATGATGAAACATGTCCATAAAATTATGCAAAAGCACATACTTATTTGAGAGAGGACAGCAAAAGCAGAACTGTGGTAGATTTTAGTTGACATAAATCATCATTCTGAACTATATTTTTGTTAAACCACCCAGATCTTGCAATTTTAAACTTAGGTCAGCTGGCTTGGACAAATTGTCTGCCCCTTTTCTAGAACTACTGTAGCTGACATTTCAACTCTTTTTTACCTCCAGCCAGCTGCAATTTAACCCAATAAATTTTAACTTACTTTTTTTAAAATAATAATTCGTATTTTTAATACATACATTATATAAAGTAGTTTTTTAAACCCATTGTATGTTTTAAAAAATGGTTAATAAACTGTACTGTATTATTATAATTATTATTTAACTGTTATTATTATTATTATCATTATTATTATTGTTGTTGTTGTTGTTGTTGTTGTTGTTATGATTATTTTAAGTAACACCATGTTTTAGATGACTGGTCACAGCTTACACGTATACCCCAATAAAGGTGTTGAACTCAATGTGGCTGTTGTTTTGCTTCTGTTCTTAGATTAAAGGGTCCTTTTCAGCCCGAAGGGGGCAGGACAACTACAACCCTTTTAGCACTGGCTCAGCGTGGGGAAACTGTGTACAAGTTGTTTGTGGACCCTTGCACCCTAGGTAAGTGGAATTGATACATGACAGGGTGGGACAAGACATGATGGAATGGGACGGGATGGGAGAGTAGATGGGATGGGAAAGGACAGGTCAGGCAAAGAAACTATGGAGACAAATAAAGATAAATCACCAATATGTCATGTGGCTTGTTTGGTGCTGAGCGTTAAAAGGATCACATATCAACAAAAACCATGGTAGGAAAATGAACTGAATCTATAGGTGTTAAGAGAAAGAATCAAAGTTACTTGATATTGGTCTTAATATCTCAGTCAGTGCCACTTCATCAACATCTATCTTCTCCATACAATATCATTACAAAACTATTTATTTTGTTATAAGAATTTAAGGGCTGATCACGCGCAATAACCATTCAAAAATTAACTACTTATTTCTCCCAACTTGCTCAAAGGGAAAGTATGAAGACGGGTAGAGAGAAGGTAGCAAAAGATCATAGGTCATGTTGATTAACTGCGAACCTTCACCGATGGTGATTCCACGAACTGCTACGAACCTAGCTAGCTTCAGAGATCACATTTGGTTCTCATGATGTGGCTAATAACAGTGTTTTGTTGCAGTTTAATTGACAGACGTGGTATGGTCGTTCCCGATGCTGTGGAAACTGACAAATATGGGGCGATAGGCTCAACAATACCCGTGAGTATAAGTCTGCATACTCACATTCTAGTGTTATGGGTGTGTTTGCTGTCAATTTAGTGGTATCGATTTAATCAATCAATCAATCAATCTTTATTTCATCTCTTCAGGTTTAACAGTGTCATTACTAAAGCTTTGCAGTATGAAGTGATGAGGAGACTGTTATAAAGCATAGTTTGGTTATTAATATAGTCCCCATTGACAAATATGAAATTTCTTATTTGAAGTTTTGATTCAGCTGTTGGCTATTAATTTTAGCTTAGAATTAATAGTATTAATAATAATATATCATAATTTTGCATTTGATAAAATAAAGACATCTGATAGCTAATTGATAATTATATTTCTTATATGGTGCCACTGTCATTAATTAATAAATGTTTCACTTCCTTCTTAAAATGTTCTACGGTATTTGATTTTAGAGCTGAAAAAGTGTATTTATTCCATATTAATGTGGCTCAGTTTACAAACATTTCCTAGCTGTACCAGATTCCATAAATACCTTATTATCACTTATTTTCGCGAGACTTTAATTTCGCGATTTTCGCGACTTTAAAAAATTCGCGAATTTAAAGTCCCGCGAAAAAAAGGTGCCGCGAAAATTAAAGACGCGAAAATTAGTGACCTT
>JAOBYE010199770.1:0-17413 GCA_025403585.1 Parazoanthus swiftii
ACAATTTGTCTGAATCCGCAACACACGTACCGATTTTCTATCGGCCGACTTTTTTGGATCAAACATGCACAATCTCTTTCCCCGACAAAAAATCTTGTCTTAAGCTTGTCGAGAATTGCCACACACGCGCCGATTTTTTGTCGGCGTCAAAAAATCGGAGGTCTTACGACAAAAAATCGGCTCGTGTGTAGCGGCCTTAACAGGGGTCATTTGGAAATATCCAAAGACAATGCCCCTGCTAGATGAATAACTCGCTCAGACAGAGGTGCCAGGAGTCGAACCTTTATTTTGCCGCGAGACGAGCTTCTCTGGAGACGGAGCGCAAAGCTGGACTGAACTATGATACTTAGTTTTACAATACATGTAAGTTTTACAGCATGCATATTATCAATACTCCTTTGATGTCACTCTGACAAATTACTCGTCCAAGCCCGCAGAAGCTATATTTAACTAACCTTGGCTAGAGATGTTCCAAGCAATACTGTTGACAAATGTTAATCGGATAAACTAATCCGCACAAGATTTGGTTTTGTTTTAAGGTTCTTATCTAGATAGCTTGTCGCATTAACTAGCTTGTACCCAAGAGACACCCGGACAGCTTTACAAGTGGGACACGGCTTTCTAGAATGTTCTAGATTCTCCGTATGTCAAAAACATTCTCAAGACCTGTTTGTAGAAAACAATGAATGTCTGTTTCACAAACAATCCTCTGTGTCTCGCTTAGCGACCAGACTTGTCTCAATGGCATAACTCATTCAATAAACATTTCCCACAACACGACCTTTCGCTTTTTGTGTCGTTACACAAAGTCTTTTTAAAAATCAGTTTTCCAATACTTCGGAAGGCAACGAACGCCTGGCTGTCTTAGCCCTAGTCGAAGAAACTGCAACGTTTTTTATCCCGGTTTTCCTTTGCAATCTATCCTCTAGCGAAAAATTCGGTGTTTTGCCAACCGAAAATATAAAGTCAGTTGCTGCTCGTGTATGGAAGGAACAGTAGCTTGTGGAGAACTGTTGAACAACCTCCCGCCCCCTGACCCCTTTTCTGTCACCATTGGAGAACTATGGCCAGTACTTCAACTACACTTTTTAACCGCAGCAACAAACAATAGTATTAATAATATTTTAGTTTTAATATCAACGCAATTGTCTTATTTTGTACATTTTTGTCGCCTCAGTGCTTTCATCGCAAGCAGTATACTCAACATCTTTTCACTGATGCAGTACTCACTTTGCTATAAGCAATCAGTTAATCGTTTTCTATTATTGAAACACTGAGGATTAGTCTTTTTCATGTTTCAGAAATCTCAAGGATTCGGTTGTGTACTGGTAGTCCGTATCCTGGCGCAGCCCGGGATGTGAAAGTTTTATTTACAACTGAACAACAACTCGTAAATATTTCGACTGTCTTGAAAATTGGATTATATATTGACCACTTGTTTTGTTTAAGGTATTCGCTGCCCATTCATGCGTTTCTGCGTTTCTTCCCTACATGTTCAGGTATTTGTTTGATACTAACCTTCATATAAGCATACTACAGATTAACTTATTTTGTTATGTGAGTGAATTTGTCTCAATACCATAATACCTGCCAGCTCCTCCTCCATGCAGAAGTTATAAGATGACGTTATACGACAGATTTTGTATTTTCAAATACCTATGCGAACTTTTCTTTAAGCTGTATTTGTTGCTATCTCCATTATGATGGAGAAAACTCACTTTCACGCTTTGAAGACTCTTTTTCAGCATTGGAAACTATCTGCAGCAAAATATTTTAACCACTGATGATGGATCATCATTTGCTTGGTTCACTTTAAATTCGAGTCTTGGCCTGTCAGGATTTCTATCATACTCCGATCCTGTACACCTTCTTCGCCCCCAGCTCCGCCCGTCGTTATAGCCTTTCAAGCGACACGTTTTTCCCAAGGAGTATTCCCTTAATCCCGTTTATTTGCTTTCTGTATTGCTCTACAGTTTCTTGCAGTTCTTCAACTGTATTCTGGAGATCCTCGATCATATCAACCAAATACATCACCACAGACCCAAACACGATGGTGTATGCCACGATCATAATAAAAGTTACTACCAGAAATATAACCGATTTTGAATTGTGCTCCACGACACAGCATTGGCCAACGCCCTTGATTCTATCAATGCGAGTTTCCCAAGAATTCATAGTCAACCTCGTACCTTGTTTGGCTCGGCTCAGATGAAGGATTCGTGATGCCTTAACGCTCCACTAAGCTGAGACACAATAGTTTGTATTGCAACCATGCGCGAGCTCACACTGTCTTCTTCGGATACATTGATCAAGTGTTCAGGAACTGCATCTAATATCGTCACAGTCACGAGTGGTACTTGCCGTCCTCTCCTGCCGTTTAGATAGAAACAAACCTCAATGGCTGCTACAAACTGCGTTCACACTTTGTGAAATTCCACATTCGTCAACAACTTACCAAGCTAAATTTGATGTCGAATTATCGTGCAAATAGTTCTTCTTGAGCAATTTGCATATGGAATGCAAGGATAAACAGTGGTAATCATTCATTTGACAACTTCAAATAACTAAGATTTATTTGAACTAAATTTGCATTGATTTTACACAGTTCCTGCAAAAATTGAAGCTATATTTTGCAGGCCGAGAAAAAAGTCTGGTTGGCTTTGGGGCAGATGAGACTTTGGACGGCAGAGAGGAGTTGAGGATTTTGTTTACATTTCTTCTTTTGAATCCGTTCAGTTCTTGTTTGTATACGAACAAAATAAAACAAACTCTACATTTACTAACAGCAATGTTTGAATCCTTTTTTGTTTTCTTTTAAATTTTGTGATATGGAGAGTTGTAGGTGAAAAAGAAAAATTTAAATTATTTTTATTTTATTTTATTTTGAGTCGGGGAATGGGAGGTATCTTTGAAGTCCATTTCCTCTTGGTTAAGATGCAAGTATCCGGAACGTTTTGTTCACTGAATTAAGACTTGTTTGTATCCACCACAAGGCTGATATAGTCACAAAAGGCCCACATTATGGATGAGTGTTGTTGATATGTGGCACCTAGCAAACTTGGTGGGAATTCGATCTCTGCAAATATTGAGATAGAGGAACCTCAGCTTGCACGAAGTGATGTTTGTGCTTTTCTTGCTTAGCTATTTTAACGAATTTTATTCCGTCATTCTCCCCCACTTACCAGAAAGCTCGGTGCCACGAACAACACTCATTCATAGTATGGGCCTCCTGTGATATGGTATGTTTTTCGCCGTAATGTTGATAGAAAGCTGATTAAAGCTCTTCATCAAAGCAGACTGATCATAAAAACCGTCGGGCTGGCAAGAATGAGAAAGTTCGCAACATCACGTGACGTCAGGTTATTTTCCCAGGCTAACAAAATAAACGCACTTTGGATCGATTTGATTGAAACGAAAATAAAAGTCAAAGAAGCTGAAGCTCAAGTTCTGAATTACTTTGGAACAGAAGAAGGCGAGACATTTTGACCACAGACAGCTCAAGCTGTAAGTTTGTTTCTACGATATCGTAAAAATTTGGTATAAAATACATAAATAAAGTTTGCTTGCCGTATCTGTTTTTCAAAATGCTTCTTAATTGAAAGCAAGGAAGGGTCCCTGAACTATAAAGTACCTTGGCCAAAAGAAACTTCGAAGAAAGTAGTACCGAATAGATTTGCTTAGCAAACCATTTTAAACCATATCAATTAAGGCTCAGTTATCTTCAGAGTAAACTACGAAAACCGGCGGCGGAAACTGGGGAAAAAACAAAAGGAAAGAGAGAAGAACAGGAACTCTGTTTTTTTGTTTTTTCTCCCCCAGTTTCTGCGTGCAGGATTTCTTTCTGTGGGTCGTCGATTTCAAGGGGAAAAATAGGGAGTACTCTTAGTCTATCTTCAGAGTCATAGTAAAATACTATGTTTCTTTTTCAAGTCTAAAAACAGGTAGAGTTTGCTAAAAGGAAAATATTTTTTGAATAAGTTTAACCATGCATTTTGGGTTTGGATTCGGATGACACAACTAGCATTTGGTTGCCTTTTTATCCAGTTTCATTAGATAAAATTGCATCCCGTTGTTTTTAAATGTTGCATTCGTTTTTTTACGTTTTGCATACTTTATTATCATTATTATTATTGTTTTCCATTCAAGTCTGGATAGTTATGTAAATATAAAAAGAAACTTAGCTGAGAGAGAGAGAGAGAGAGCCGCGAGGGACTTTCTCTCTCGGAGAAACTAGTGTCTCTTAAGGAGAGACCTCTCGCGGCGAGCGATGGAAAGTAGTAGTCTGCTACAGTTTCTTTTCTTTGAGGAAATGAGAGTACCCTTAAAAAAATTTTTGTCTTTAACTGCCGTTCCCGTTTTAACAAATTTCGGTAGCTTCGTTTTGATGCACAAACGTCACTTAAAGAGCTAAGGAGCTCTATATTGTTATCGCAACGAAGGGGGATGGCAGTTTGCAGGTTACCACATGCAGGATGAAGTATAATTTGCCAAGTCTGTTTCTAATGTGCTTTTTGGTATTTGTTTGAAATATCTAAAGTCTAAGAGGAAACGAAGTTTGGCACCAACAGAAATGCCTATAGTATTATCAGGGTAGCTAATTATGATTTGAGGGAAGTGTACAACCAAGTTAAAGCTAAGAAAGCAGACGAAAAACCTAGTTTCTTAATCTCAAGACGATAGTGACCAAATTTTATTAGCACTGAATGTAATATCACCTTAATTAAAAAAGATATTGATTATTCTTATTATTTTCTACATGCACAACAGGTTACTGACAATGTGAGAAAATGTGCCAAAAAAGACATGGCTTTGGGACGTAATGATGACGTCATTACTGCTTTAATAAGTGGCAAACTTGTGTTCGTATATCATGGCTTTACCAAGTTTCATTGCAATAGACCAATTTCGATATATTAAAATTCAGCCTGAAACAAAAGACATCAACACGAGGCTCTGGGGAATAATTCATACAAACTCAAAATGTTTTCCCAAGAGCCTCGTGTTGATGTCTATTGTGTTAGGCTGAATTTTAATATATCGAAATTGGTCTATTGGCTTCCTGAACAGAGAAATTAAAGAGGGGGGGGGGGGGGGACGGATTAAACTTTCAGCCTGTTAGAGACAATTTTCATCATGATTAAAATACTATCAAAATCGCTCCCCTCTCCCTCTACTCTCCTCCAAGTCCAAGTAATTCCATCCGGAGACACATCACGTACAAGCAAACCGCCACCCGTAAAACCTGACACCATCTCCAGATAATATAAATTTAAGGAATACAAAACATTAATGCAGCCAAAAAGTGTTCCTTTTTGTTGTTTAAAAGCACGACACCTTCTTTGTGTCATCAGCTACTATTGGAAGCGTGCTACAACTGGCTACACTCAACTTGGCCGAGCGTAAACGTAGATATAATGAACTGAAGCGCGGAAAGGGAAGCTTTACTTTTAGAGTATGTATTGACGAGCTTCAACTGCGATTTCTTAGTATAATTCAAACAGAGCTAAAATGTTTAATAATATTTGTAACTGACGTGACGATGGCCCTTTTGTATTTAATACTTCCTTTATTTAAACTGAAAAATGCTTTTGAGTTGTAGACCCTTTCAAATAGCACAAAGGTTTTGTTACATTTAACCACGTCCTTTACAACTGTTTTGGCTAAATAATCATTTTGTTATCAGTATTGGCTTGTTTTCTGACCCAAATCAGTACATGCACACCAATTACTTCTACGCAAGGTTTTCTATCCGCGTCTTTAATTTTATTCCGTTCTCTAATCTAAATTTCTGCATTGATGTGTGCAATGCAATGACGAGCTCGTGGATAATCTGAACTGTGTTCGTCGACTAATTGTCAAAAAAGATTGCAAGCATCAACTCGCTGGCAAAAAATTTAAAATCATTTTAATATCATCTTTATGATTGGGAAACATACCATGAAACTGACCATTTTATAGTTTTTATAACACTATGGCGCTGTACATTCGACCTTATAGGGGAGGCAGATGGAAGAAGTAATTTCGTGCAGTTTTTTTCAGTCACTTCGGCTAAATGTTATTCTCATTTTGCCATACGTTTTCTTTAAAATCCCGAAAATTTCGAAACTTGCAATCGTTTTCTATCTTTTCAGTCCACAGTATACAAAATATTTTGTAAAATTCTTCTACTCCCCCCACGAAATGAAATGGTCGGCCCCTAAGCAAAAGAAAATAGTCTCATGTGTACTGTTGCTAGCTCCGTCCATCAATCAATTATTTTTTTAAAACGGTATATATAATTAATTGGATTTTACAAGCTTATTACTTTACGTACTTTCCCGTTTCAGTGGCATCAACTTTTTTTTTCTTTTTGGGTTTTTTGTGTATATTTGTACTCCTGTAATAAAGATTATCCAATAAAACAAAACCTGTACCCTCCCACCCCCCCTGGCAGTAGTGACTAGCTGTCCCCAAACTTGCACTTCATTTGTTCAATCCACTCTTGACAACCAAATGTCCCCCTCTCCTTTCGTAAAAAACATTTTTTAATTGTTTATAAACTCGGACTTGTAAACTATTGAATACTGGAGCACGTGAAGCATTCACTTTTTCGAAACTTCTCGAGAACTTTGCATGTTTTTTCGGTTCCAACGCAACTCGATCGCTGTAAGCAGGTTTGTTTGTTTTGAAAAGTTTTCCTAGGGCTAAGCTAAAAATCTACCCCGATTGGTATCAATAAATTTTGACATTGGAGAATTGTCAAATTAAGGGTTTGGAAACTGGTCGGGTATGTTTGTCTAGGGCTTGATTGTTTGTATGAAGTTTCTTGTGAACAATATGATCATGGCTTACGTTAATTGATAATTTTTCTTTAACAGTTTCAGTTGTTCGTGTATACGAGTTTCATTTTTTGTCCAAATTATAGAGAGAACAATGCAATTGAATTGTCCACACAGTGGTTAAGTTTGATACATGTAACTGATTGGACACTTAGTCTTGACAAAAGATCACGTCTTTGTCGTGCTAAGGATTTGTTCTTTAAAAAATAATAACATAAGTTATAACTCTGGCGTTTCTTCCATTTGGCAAATTTGGTCATCAAGAGGATACACGTGGCATTCGGTAAATAGAATATTTCCCTGACAAACACCGACACGAGACATACTGATTACATGATAATTATCAATAATTATTGGAATGTTTTTTGCTCGTCATGAGGAAACGAAAATTGTAGCTGCAAAGCCTACCGCGCAAGTTCGGAGACCTATTAAATAAATCGAGTCCTTTGGAAACATATTGTCTTCAGTGCTTTAAAACAGCTATTTTTAACCGTTCAATTTTTTGCCTGCTTCGGTGACTTCAGCTGTTGTATCCCGCTGTGAGCTGAGAAGCGTTGGCGGGGTTTGTAACATTGACGCAGCATGGTCAAATGATTTGATATTTCTTTCAGGAATGTATTAGAGTCTCCATTTTAATCTTTTTGGAATTACTAACAACGCAGTTTATTGCTAATTAATTAGAAGATCGTTATAGTGAAGCTGCCTTTCACTTTTGAATACTCATGAATAATGAATGATCAAAGTCATTAAATTTCTTTCTTCTTATCATCGATTTGCTTGTGTTTATGGCTTGCCAAACAAGTTTATATATAAAAAATTCATGGCAAAAGGAGAAAAAGTTCTTTGACACCACTGATTAAATTGCTGAACATGTTCTTGAAAACGTTCTGTTGAAGGAACTGAATTTCTAACATCCGTTTTACGAAATAATTTTGGTCAAAAACGGTAGTCGCATGCGAGTGCGTAAAATACATTAAAGATCGCGAGCACGTGTTTAGTGCAAAGCATATCTAGACAGAAGTCATTAACGAGAACAATAGTTTTTCTTATCCATGAAGCTCGTTTAATGAACGATTAGATTAGTAAACTCGTAAACTTTATCTACTCTGTAATAAAATATGCAAACATAAATTGAAATCCTGAATAAACTCGATGCAGCATCTTTAGAATGCAGAACTACCAGCAAATTATATCTCAACAAAAAGCAAAAAGTGTCGGTTTAACACTTAATAAAAGGTTGTCTTTGTCGGAAAGTTTTGTATGTGGTTTCATAAGCAGGTACTTAATATAGACTTTTCGTCCCACCATAAAGTGACGCGAGTGTTCTTCTCAATTCATATTTGAAACCGAATACAAATTAGTGGTGTTTGAAGACACTGAACAAATACAAAACAATTCTTTCACGAAACTCGATCTCACCTAATGGTCCATAGCAGCTTAATCTTGATTTGACCATTAAAATTTCAAAAGTTTACAGCAATGCTGTTTTAGTTTCAGTTTTGTATCTTGAAATTAGTCCACTCTTAACTGCAAACGTTTCCTAGTAAAGTTTTGGCAATTTTTGCAACTTTGTCCAGTTCTTTTGGTGTTTTGTTTGACAGAACAAAGCCCGATGACCAGCCACGTGGGCCGGCGTGTGCCTCTTGGTCACATGACCTGGGCATTGTCTTGTGGCACGCGAACTCCTTTCAACCCAGTGCATCCCATATACATATGCCAGCCAACGTGGAGCGAGTATGGCACACGCCATGTCATTGTATCTCCGCCCAGAAGGCTTTCAAGGTGCTCAGAACAAACAGAATGGCACTAATTACTAAGAGTATCTAACAAAGAGCCGACGAAAACTGACATCTCTGAAAGCGATCCACTTATGGTAATCCATAGTAATTGTTCGACGGCACCATGCCATCGCGGCCAGTCGGTATAAATACTACGCCTCCTCCCGGCACTTAGTAGAACGCATTTTACACTGCTGAGAGAGGGTTTGAGTTGTTTCACATTGCAAGAATTGCCAAAGAAAACTTAGAAGGAGTAACCATGAAGGATACAGGAGACGATTACAAGTATTTATTCAAAGTCTTACTTGTTGGCGATTGTGGTGTCGGGAAAACATCGCTTATTCGGCGATTTACGAAGGGTTATTTCAGCGAGAGTCAGAGCTCAACGATTGGAGTTGACTTTGGAATGAAAACCCTTGATGTTCATGGCGACAAAGTCAAGTTACAGTGCTGGGACACGGCTGGTCAAGAAAAATTTCGAGCGTTGACTCAAAGCTACTACAGAAACGCTGATGCTGTTATACTTGTCTTTGACATTACGAAGAAAGGAACTTTCGCAAGCATTCCCCAGTGGCTCTCGGACGTTCAAAAGTATACGAATAAAAACACTGTGCGAGTACTTGTTGGAAACAAAACAGACTTGAAAGGAAATGTGCGTATGGTGAACACAAGATCAGCAGCAAATCTGGCGGAGTTCGAGGACTTACTTTATCTGGAAACCTCTGCTAAATGGGATGACAATGTTGAAATGCTGTTTACCGAACTTGCAGAACAGCTGAGGGAAAACGCAAAGAACAAGGGCCGCTATCTGAACAGCAGCTGTTGTTTTGGCAGCAAGGGAGAATTTGTCACCTCAAATCTCATAACTCTTGGAAGCCAACTTCCCTTGAGAGGACCCACTTCGTGTTGTCGGGTCTAGTCTTGAAAAATATTATCGGTTTCACGCTAAGGACAACTCGTACTCAATTATTTTTCGCAATTTTTTCTTTCCGTTGGGCGGAAGACAGAGCTGTAAATGCGAGAAACCGCGCCCTGAATTTTAGAAATAGAGGAAGTACTCTTTTGTCGCAATATAAATTCCAAAGCCTTGTGCTTTTGTAAATAACAGATCTTTATGAAGCTAAATTGAAAAACGAAATTGTATAATATTGAATGCCTTGTTGAAAATGAAAGACAGATTTTATTTATTGCATAAATTTAGACCCTGCTCGAAGCCAGCTGTGGTTGAATGGCGATGTCTTTGTACATAGCGAATGGTTTTATAAAATAAATAACACAACGTTCTGAGTTCTAGTTTTGTATCGCTGTTAACTGGTGAAGTATATGGGTTTGCAAGACCGTCGTAGCGTTCTCGATTGCTGAAAATCTTCCAGCGTTGTATATGTAGATCTTTTTGTTATCACAAAGGCCCCGGCACGTGTCTTTAAAATTTGCCAAACTCTTTCAGTTTGTCGCCAGTTTTATGCAAATATGACTTACAATTCTTTGTCAATTGTCTCTGTAGTCTCTGTCAAAGCCTTTTGTTAACTGACAGTTGTGTCTCAGTAAAGAACCGTTGGTTCAGAGCCTAAAAGAACTTTAGACTATGGGTAAACACCGAGTCAATGTTTGTTCCAAACAAATTACTTGAAGCAAGTAAAAAATTCTCCCACCTGGAGAGAAACGCCAACGCGCTTAAGAAACACGGCCTTTAAAGCATGTAAAATGGCTTCACATTACACATGTTTTAACTGTTTGATTTATGACAGGCCTGAACCAGTTCTTAGCTTTACTTGTCTTTTTATATGCCCGCCAAGAACAAAAGCATGTGAATCGACCAGTCGTCTACTTGACAGTTGAACAGTGTTATGTAGATAAGTCTCTCACATTTGAACAAATGCGCTTTCGACCAAAGAAGTGATGGTGTGTTTTGCATAATTGATGCCTTCTCGGTTTTTGAATTACGTTTTACTTTTAATAGCGAAGAAACCTCATCTCTGGTTTATGGGAAGATTGATGAACTTTGCCTCGCAAAAATCACAGCAAAAATAGATTCACTGGTCATTTATCTTTTATGTTTAATCATCCGGTGTCAAAAAATTTAAAAGTGGGTTCAGTTTATCCAATACATCCATGTTTAAGAGCAAGTTGTTTTCTACTGTTTAAAAAAGAGAAGAAACCCTTACGCAAAATATATCGTACTTGTAATGAAGAAAAAGTAAATTGTTGAATTGGCCCACCACCGTCCATTTTGTTATTTCACAGCATGAGACTGATTTATGCTCTGAAATGTGGAAAATTTACTTTTTCTCTCTTTCTAATATTGACCATCAATATTTCAGAGATTGTGTTTACAGTTGCCAAGTAGTTTTATTTTCGTTCTGTCTCTTGACATTTTTGCTTCCTTGAAAGCACGCCAAGCGACATATGTTTGCACGTTTCCGTCTAAACCTTACCCGTTTTCGATTTAAATGAAAATCACTCTGAGTTTGATTTTGTATTATTATTTATTTAACAGCTGTGTCTGAAGACTGTTTTTGGCTAGGGATCACAGTTGGCGCAAGATCAGGAGTGAGCTTCGCTAAGTTTTAAAATAGTGTATAAAAATGGACACCCTAAAAACCCAAGTAATACGAAAACAAATTGTTCTACATGCACAGCCAAAACTACTTGGTAAGTTTACAGCTGATGTACCGGAACACTTTGCGGTCTAAAAACACATTATCAGGGAAGATCACCCGAGGCCAGCACTTGAAGTTTCTTTTAAATTTTTGCATCGTTTTAGCACACTGTGAGATTTGTTTCAGCCGGTCTGTGATAAGAAGGTTCCCGTTTCTTTTCTTTTTCGTTTTGTTTAACTGGCAGCCTAGGAATAGGATAAAACGAAGACGTAAATAAAATATACTATACTATTAGATGATATTGGTTTAAAAGTTAAAAAGAAATATTTAACCACACGCTATGTACGTGTTCACGCACTTGGCCTTTCTTAGTTCACTTCCGGCGGATATACTTTCGAGGCAACACAGATACACGCTGGGGATGGCTTTGCCCAGCGTGTTTTAAAATTTCATGATCATGCTCCCTAAATTGTAAAAAATACTTTGTCAACTTTAGTCAGTATTAGTATTATGTCAGTGTAAGTCGATAACACTGATAGTCAAAACTACCTTAGTAAACATATTTTAAAATATTTGAAAGATTGAAATCATAGGTCGACAACGTTAACAAGTTCATCATAGAATTTTGTGCTACTCGTACACATTCGTTTGGTTTGACTCACTTAATCTAGTTTCAAGTTCAAACAAATCAGTACAAGTGTCATTCTCCACATTTGAAGCGGAAATTTTCTAACTTGATTGGGAGCTGTGAACCAAACGTATTTTTAGCATTCTATCAAAGTTTAAAATGACAAAAGCACAAACGGTTTCAGATATATCTAGATAACTCTCAAAAATTACGATTCTGTACTACATGTATACTAATAATATGGCAAATGATGTATAATATTATTATAGTACATCAACTGTTTCAGCGAGCGCTCGTGGTATCTGTCCTCGAAGTCTCTACGATTTTCAACTGACGGATAGTTCGTGGCTGTACGGCAAATAGACCTAATTTCAATTGTAAAACTAATGCTTGCTTTATTCGATAGTTGAACAAATCATGCATGACGGACTATATTCAGATATGTATTTATTTCAATAGGCTTTGGCGAAGTCGAATATAGTCCGAACTATACACTTTTCTTCTGCTACTAAAATGAGTATTCTTCTTGTTCATTATTTTGCTTTTCTGAGACTCCGTTCTGTCACAAAATGTCTGTGTAATCTAATTATTTGATGCTGTATTTCTAAAAGTGTAGTTGTGGTCGGTAAATTGAAGTAATGTATTTATAACTGAGCTTGTGATTTTTGGGGGAGATTACAACTGATCTTTACATAAATGTAGTCAGCCTCCTGTTTAGAATATAGGCTAAATCAAGCCCCGTACGGAAAATATTTAATATGCATGCACTGTCTGATAACAAAGCAGTTGCGACCAGTGCTTTACCTTGGTTTATTGCGGGCCCACGAGTGGGCCTTCAAAAATTGCACAGCCGTCTGTATTTCAAGACGTCTGGCGGGGTATTGGGAAAAGTTTTCAATTAGCAATAACCGCGTCTCGGATAAACCTCATTGACTACGGTAATGCCACTGCGCAAAGCTGGACAATTGGTTGCTGCAGTTCGCTCTTGTACTCGTATTGCTTCCATTTTAAATGTGGGATGCAATTTAATGTTTTGGTTGTCGTTTTCCATTTTTTTCCTTTCAGGCCAAAGTTCAGATTTTGTTTCAATCCGTTTGAACAAACTGTCAAAAATGTACGACAGTGCTCTAGACTATTTTGGATTTAGACTATTAGACCCTAGACTATTTTATCAACTCAGACATGAAGAAAAGCAGCGCACAACTAAGCATGCTCAGAACGGCCATTCTCCGACAAAACGCTCCTTAAACAAGAGCTGTGCGCATGTTCTTTTAAGACTGAAACTGACGAATAGTAAAAATTGGTTAAAAACTTTATAACGACTCTTTACACTTAAGCATACAATCTTATTTTTAAAAACTGATTTTGAGAGTATAGTTTCAAAAACAAACCGCTCGTGGATTCATAAAATCGTTTTTGCTGACGATGACGTCGTGGTAAGTCCCACATGCAAACAGGCCTTAGCTATCTTTGTAATCTAAACTGAAATCCAATGCAGGTGAAGTAATTGGTCATTATCTTTTAAATTTCTCCAGACTCGGCGGGACTGCTGCAAAGCGGACCTGCCCCCATTCAGATTAATGAAAAACTATGCTGAACTCTAGCTGCGGACTTTTACCACGAAGCGAGGTCGAGGAGAGAACAGTTTTTTCAACACGACAGCTTTGAAAAACATATTTCTTTCTCGAATTCTCCAAGCAGCCGGCATGTAATAGTCAGCTATTATTTTTTTAAATATGCTTTGCAAGCTAAAGAAATAAATAAACGAGCATGATAAAACAACAGAAGAGTGGAACAGTTGTGACATACATCCTTATTTCCTTCACAGCGCCGAGCGGCCGGTAGCTTTGGAGGTGAATGTTTGATGCGTGTATCATTGTTTATCACTTTCCGGCTATGACCTTAATTGTGAATAATGAAAGGAATGGTTGTCGTTAAAAGACGCGCGATATACGGATTTCTATAGCAGCTCAGTTTGAACATTATTTATAGTTTTATGCTCCGAAAAAACAGCTGCATTTGATTATAAAACAGCAGGGTAGAGCCCATTCAGAGCCGCAGAATTAGGTTCAGACCAGAAACTCACAAATTAGCTTCTACATGCAGTAACGGTCATGAGACCAAATACTTATTCCAGTTTCTATCGCGTGTCTACTAGCTAAGTCGCAATCGTGGAAATCGATCGAGGTTGGTGATTGCAAGTTAACCCTCGAATGGACAACTAAATCATAACCAGTAAATGGACGAGCCGCCAGCTTGAGTTTCCAAATGGTTTCAGTATGTACACATAAGTCATGAAGAGCTGGCCATATGGTATGCAAGCAGCTTTAGGCTAGTTATTAAGCTGAAACGTTCTTCAATGTCGAAATCCCTTCATTTCAGCAAGAAGAAATGCCTAACAAACCAAAGTCAGGACCACCTTGGTGGGCAACCACTGGAACGTGTGGGCTTAAGCAAGTGGGAATGCAAACAGCTGGCAAACTTTTGGTCGTCGTCTTTAAGGATGATTTCCATATAGTCGCCTCGGGTCGTTTTGGGTCGTTTCAAGTCGTTCCAAGTCTTTGCGAATGACCCAGGCAAATGAAACGATCCGATACGACCGGCGATTTGCGGTCGCTTGCGAGTCATCTGGAACGCAGTTGTAAACTGAAACAGGTCATGGGGCCGACAGTACAATTTTGGTGGGGTCTCGTACAAAATGGTGGATGCAGCAGAGCTCATGGCCGCTTTGCAGGCGTTTTTACTTTTGCTTGCCATTCTTCGTCGCAGAAGGAGACAACGAGAGAGAGTCAGGAGAAAGCATAGGTTTTGGGTATGTGAAAGTTTCCAGAGAATACAGCAGTTCGGTTGATATGACACACTTGCGTAAGGACTCAAGACTCTCCGATCGAGAGTACTACTTCTCTACATCTTTAATTAAAATTATTTGTTCTAGAACTGCACACTGGGTGCAGAAATGCATTGTGGGCCTACGTTGGGTCGTTTGGGTCGCCTCCGATAACTTCCATATAGTCTTTTCTGCCGTTTCCGATCGTCTCTGGGTCGTATTGGGTCGTCCAGGCAGAACTCTGTTCTATCGGAGACAATCCGGGTCGTCGGTCGTTCGCAGCAATTTGCGCCGGTCGTCTCGGTTTAGTTTCCATTTTGTTTTCTTGGTCGTACAGGGTCATCTCACCCTTCTGAAACGACCCGAAACGACGCAAAAACGACTATAGAAACCGGCCTTAAGAAAGCAGAACGTGAAAAACCCAGTTCTGGAGTTTGGTAGAGAACGTGAACGTCAGAGTATAAATCATTTCAATTTTCGTGCAGCTTCAAAACTGAAGCTTCTGTTTTTTCATATTTACACAACTTCAGGTAAGATAAAAAGAAACGAATGAGTTATGCAAACAAGAAAAGGGAAAACGGAAAGTTAAAAATTGTTAAAGATCTTGGCGTCACTGTGTCTGGCGACCTGCAAGGAGTTCGCCACATAGTCGAAGCTGCACTGATTGAAGTCCAACAAATCTTCGGGTTCTTTAAGGGATAGTGCAGAGATATAAACGACACCCAAATAAAAGAAAATCGTCTACTGTACCCTGATTTAACCCCGACAGAGTACTGTTGTAGCCTATGGTTCTTCATCCCTTCAATGTATAGGCATGCCACCAAGTTCATTCGGAGATATCCTCATGATTGCTGTTATGTGGACATCATCTCTAAAACTTTTGCCCTTGGAATATCGAAAAGAAATACACGAACGACTCCGTTATTTAAGCTCAAATCAGGTCTTATGAACACTTACTATACAGTTTATTTTACTCCTGCAACTCGCCACTACAATACTCGCAATTCAAACCCAATCGCTCACTACAGTCAAACTTATTTTTGGTCCACATTCTTTCCGTATGCAGTAATTATATGGAACAGTCTTCCCTCAGTTCTTAAGAATTTGTACTAGCATCCCGTCTCTGAAAACCACTACTAAAGCAAGCTTCTATCCTACCAGCCACTGTGAAAACTCTCGGAATGTTCTCTTATTTTTTGCTCTTATATTTGTACGTTTTAAAATCAAATATTTTACATATAAGAGGAGGTTATCAATTGGGACCACGTCCCTCCCTATCATGTTTTATGTATTGTTTACTGGTTTCTATATGTTTTATTCATAAGTTAAATCTGTGACGAACCAAATAAATGGAATTAATCATAGATGATTTTATTATATGGCTGACTGATTTCGCGTGCTGTGATTGGTCAATTTCAGGTCCGTAAGTAGCCGTACGAACCACTAGTTCTACAGCGGCTGTCATTTACAGCCTCGCTTGCCTCAAATAACCAACAAAGCCATATAATAAACATCTTATTAGCCCGTACAGCAAGTCAGGGGATCCTCGTTTTTTCCTTCCTCGTTTTCATGACAATAACTTGCAGTACGGATCAAGCAAACGAGGCTAATAAGATGTTTATTATAATTTTATGGCTTTGTTGATTATTTGAGGTAAGTGAAGTTGTAAACTACGCCGCTCCAGAACTAGAGGTCCGTACGGCTACTTACGGACCTGAAATTGACTAATCAGAGCACGCGAAATCAGTCAACCATATAATAATATTGATTATTACTGATATTGCCTTGAGGCAAGGTGGGGTCGCCAAAACACAGTTTATAGTCGATACGACCAGCTCCATGGTTTAGGTTGGAAAAACTTCTGTGGAAGGGGGGAATGTGTATTTTGACCCCAACCACCGCTCCCTTGTCCATCCGAAGGTTATAGATATCTTTGGAGCTGTTTACATGTGGATAGGGTAACCCCACTAGAAGGGCCACCCTACTAGTAGAGCCAGAAATTAGCGTTTCTTCAGTACATGGCGAGAGCTATCCCTAGTCCCAGGGCTAAGGGTTACCCTGGGCTCCATGTAAACTCACCGGGGAAAACAATGAACACGGATAACCCTACTTCTAGGGTAACCCTTCCGCAACGAGCGACAGGAGCGTCGGCATTTCGCAAGTGATGGCGCAAAAACTACGAAAATCGACTTCTTGATCTAAAAAAAGCAGTGGAACATAGCACGTTCTCTTGGGCCACGAGTAATAGTGAACGAAGACCGGATGAACAGTCCAAAGTATGGTATCATAAAAATAAGGGACTACGTAATATACCTCTCATTGTTAAAACTCGGAGGAAGAGGTGCAAGCAGGTTGCGGAAATTTATCAAAGAGGTTTTTAAATGCCTGATCCAAATATCTGAGGAGTAGGGAAAGAACGTTTTGCCGAATAATGTAAAGAACCTTCACTGACCTCCACCTCAAGGACCGGAAAATGTGTGAAATACAAGAATATTATTTAATGAGGCATCTTACCAGCGACATAAACAGAAAATGACCCCTGCAAAATTTAAATAGCACTAGGAGTAATCGGAGATAATGGAGTGCGTTCGTCAAGCTCCTTGGTGGATGAAGATTTGTTTTACTAACTAGTAAGTCGACCTGTTTTCTTGGGGCAGGAAATGGTGGTACTGGGTATATTTATTATATTACTCGGCAGTGGCATTTTTCCACGTGGCGAAAGGCATCGACATCGCTGGCAGAAGTGGTAAACGACATTCAAA